>JAOXYA010135209.1:0-10207 GCA_028565675.1 Sorex palustris | reverse complement strand
ACTCTTCCATTATTCAGGAAGTTAACAAAAGTTAGAGTCATAATATACAGGAAAAAAGAGTGATTCATTGCTGATCCCTAATTTGTTGAATGTAGTAAACTTATAAATTGTTAGGTAAACTCACAAGTAAATTGGTTTTGAGCATGGAAAGCTACATAATATATAATTAGAAACAACTTTGCCAGGAATTTAGTCCACATATTATTATGTGCAGACCCTGAAAAACTCATAAAGATATAAAACAAAGCTTATACATACTATATTCCATATAAAAGAATTTAAATTTGAGAAACATTTGATATATATGAATGTATGTATAGGAAAATCACTTAGGAAACTTAATAATTTAATAATGATACTTGATATTAACTCTAAATATTCTCAAAAGTTTTTTCATGCTACCAAAATATAAATAAAGAAGAATGATCAGAGTATTCAGAGTCATATTTAATTCAGAAAACCAGGTAAAAATTCCTCAATCATTCAGGAATTTCTTCATTCTGAAAAAATTTCTACTCAAATGAGAAAGGAAGCTCCATTTAAAAATTAAATAAATATTATTTAATATATACTATCAGCATCTTGATCAGAAAGGTAGTTCAAATATATATATATATATACATAGACAAGTTTATATATATTTACATATATTATCTGTATTTACTTCAAATAAAAGGGCTTTCCAAATTTGGTAGCCAGAAGTAAAATGTAAAAGCAAAACTGTACTTATGCCTTATGACAAATTTCATTAGTATGCTAAGGAATAGTGTGCCACCCTTCTAGGTAGACATTTAATTAGATTTGTCTTAAAAACCTTAAGTGATGGGAAGACAGCTGCATACTTACCTTGAAAATGACATTCTATGTCTTCCCTGTAAGCTGAACTACTGCAGCTGTCTGATAATTTTTAGTCTTTTAAGCAAATGATAAGAACTAGACAAGTGATCAGCTCTAGTCCCATACTGACTTTTACAGGAATTTAGAAATCCTGGTCAGGAGAACAAAGGGAAATTTATGTCATTGCTAAAATTGGTTGTGCACTGGTGACTTTTTGCTGGTCTGCCTGAATGTCTTCATAATGATATTAATATGTCTTTTCCTAAAAAAATTAAAGATTAAATTTTGCAAATCTTACAAAGGAATAAATTCATTCCTGCCCATGTGCTAACTTAAAATTGGTGCAATACATTCATGACATTTCAGTTCGTTCCAGTAATATTTTCTTCTCATTCAAGTGTACAAATCACTCTGGAGACTCTGTAATATTCATTTATCCTTCAATACTTTCGCATATTCTGTTATTTTAGAGGAAATATTCTGATGCTACTGGGAAATATATTCCTAGAGAGATAGTAATGGAGAACTGAAGTAATATGTCAAAAAATTACAGTGATAAAGGAAAATTTTATTATTCGTTAAGTTCTTTTGGTGCTTAATGTTAAGCCTGAAAGTTTGATTCAAAGAAACTTAAATCATATAAAGTTGTACCAGTGATTTAGATATCCTGGATATTTAACCCCTTATCAGATGAGTAGTAGGCAAATAATATTCTGGTTGATATAAAATACCATGATAGGGGGATGGAGAGGTAGCACAGCCGGTAGGGCGTTTGCCTTGCATGCAGCCGACCCGCCCGTGTTCGATTCCCAACACTCCAGATGGTCCACTGAGCACTGCCAGGAGTAACTCCTGAGTGCAGAGCCAGGAGGAACCCCTGTGCATCACTGGGTGTGACCCAAAAAGCAAAAAAAAAATACCATGATAGATATCTTTCTTCTTTTAATTGATAATGGAATAGAGGGCTAAAATGCTTAACTCTAAAGAAATACAGTTTTAAAACCTAATTCTTTTTTATCTCAATCCTAGTGATAATGACATAGCACCACAGGGATCAAGAGGGGTGCTGGGGATTGAATTTGCATCTGTCATATGAAAGGCAAGAAATCCACTTTCTGTGGATTGAATCTGTATCTGCTATGTGAAAGGCAAGCATCCCACTTTCTGTACTATTGCTCCAGCTCCATATCTTGAAATTTATTATCTTGCATATATATTAAGTTTTAACTTCTTAATAGGTGTTATTTTCAATTAGAATTGTTGACCATTTTATTTTTTCATAAACTTTATTTAAAAATAGCTAATTCATTTTACATATATAAGAAGAATGAAGGCAATGATAGCACAAAGTATTATGTGTAATATTAAATATAATCTCATCATAATTATAACATTAAATTATGTTGCATTTTATTAATGACCTGGTTAGATTCTTCCTTACTGACTGTTAAATTGGTTTTTTAATGAGTACATGATTCATAGAATCCTGTGAATCTTATCTTTGTACGTGTTTTTATTGAAGAGCTGTAAGCTTCAAAAGGAGGCAAAAAGCTTTCTTATTTTTATAAAGCTTTTTAAAAGCAATTTCTAACAGATAAGGTTTCTTCTGGGATATCTAAATAGCTATATAGGAGGCAAGAGGCAGTCGTGGTCGCAGGGGAGAAAAGGTAACATTTGATTATGTTTTTGGATAGAGAAACTTCCAGTGATTTGTTTAAACATTTCTAAATGACATAGCAGCTCCCGTGTTCATATCTGCCTTCTGTTTTACACTGTAAAAAAGATTTTTTTTAAAACCCACTTTCATGAGTGGTTAGAAATGACAGAATCTAGTTTTTTAAAACACAGAAGATTCATATATCATCGGGAGATACTCAGCGGTAGGAATAGGGTGGTAACGTTAGTTTTTATAAACTATACCAGAACCGTAATACCACTTCTAAAAGATGTCACAGATGTCAGGAGGGCTCGGGGTACAAAGTAACCAACACACAACTGATAACATTTGGAAGAATCACAATAGACTTTCCCCCTGCTCTAACACCAAATAATTGCTCTCATTTGCAGACCTGAGTCTTTAAAGTTCCAGCCAAAGCAGTTATTCAAGGGGCTGCCTCAGCCCACCTGTAACCGAACGTGGGGGATTATGAGCCCCCAAGATGACATTTGTATAGGATCGGAAACACAATCACTCCATTATAGCCTCTGTTCTTCTGTTGCATTCTCGAAAAGCCTTCGATCGCAGGTGTTATTTTTTTCCTCCTTCCCTTCCGTTCTCTGTTTCTTTCATCACCCCTGCCCTTTTTTAAAAAAAAATCCTAAAATAATTAGTTATTTTACATACAGCCTGTGGCAGTCAGGGAGGGGGCCCATGTGGTCGAGAGGGTGTGTTTGAACATCTGTCTGTTGTGTTTCTGGTGTCACTGCTTGTGCAGGTAAGCAGGTGATACACCCCAGCCAGATCCCCGTGGTGCAGGAGCAGTTCACGCCGTCCCCGGAGAAAATGAAATGGGCCCAAGACCTGATCACCGCCTTTGAGGAGCACCAGCGCCTGGGGAAGGTAAAGGTCCCGTGGCTTGTGGGTGAGCGCCAGGTGAATGAAAACAAACAAGCAAGAGTGGCTTGAGCCACTTGGAAGCAAACCCGAGGTCTGCTGGGGGGGCAGGACGGCATTCATCAGTGAAAGTTTGCGAAGGTAAATTTGCCCTCCAGGGCCCTAAATATGGCATCAAGTGCCACCTGGGGCTTTCCACGACCATCTCCATAAACCATAATGGCAGCCTTGGAGGAAACACAACTCGTTTTTTCAGTCTGTTTTCCCCCACACACATACACACTCCGTTGCAACACTCACAGAAAAATGAATTTCCCTGGAAGTGAAAGCAAGTTGTCATGAGATAGATGCAGTTTGATCGAATGGTTGTCGTGGAGAGCGGGGGCACCGTCTCCTCTATTTTGGCTGTTTCGGGTTTGGAGGTGTGTGTGTGTGTGTGTGTGTGTGTGTGTGTGTGTGTGTGTGTGAGCGTGCGCGCGTATATGCGCGCGCCGATTTCTGGAACCTGAGATTTGGAGAGAATGGAAATCAAATTAATGCCGGCGCACGGTTGTTCCTAATTTACTGCATCATTGAGCCCCAAGTTTCCTGCGCCGTGGGTCTCTGCTATGTAAATATTGCGGCGGGCGCCGTGCAATCTGGGGCCACCTTGTGCCAGTAACACTTAAATGAGGTGTCGCCTGGAGGAAGATTTTTATGCTCGTTGCAACATTGTCGGTTAATTATCTTAAAGGTTATTTGCAGCGAGGATGCCGTTTGCCACTTTGTCAGAGCTAGGGGAGAAAAGATGCATGTGGAAAATCTGTTCGGGAGGTAATATCCAAATTCAGCCCCCGGGACTGAATTCCTAAGGAGGGAAGTTGTGGTACCTTCGATGCAAAGTCAAATTAGGAGAGAAAAAAAAATGTCCAGACACCAGTAAGGAGGCTGGAGAGACAATAAAGGAGAGATAAGGGACTTGCTGACCCCCGTTCAGTCCCCAGCATTCTGTATGGTTCCCTGAGCACTGCCAGGAGTGATCCTGATCACAGAGCGAGGAGTACACCCTGAGTACCACCAGGTGTGGTCCCCCCTAACAAAACAACAACAACAACAACAACAACAACAACAACAACAACAAACACTAGTAAGGTTCTCTGTGATCCGTGCTACGCCTGACAAACGGTGTGAGAAGAGTCTGTGATCCGTGCTACACCTGACATCGGTGTGAGAAGAGTCACTTACACACGTGTACTTTTCACTTGCACCTAAAGCATCTGAAAATACCAGAACCCAGGCCGGCTAGGGGCGGCCACTAGGAGATCCTCCCTTGCAGGACACCCGCCTTAACGCCAATGTGCCACGCAGGCCCAGCACCCCTTGCCCCCACCAGCCCTCATCCTTATGCCCACTTGCCCTCGAAACCAAAAGGCAGACTCTGGATCGGCAGAGAGACCGCACCTGCCAATCCTGGATGCGTCTCCCATCTCAGAGCTACCCTGGGCGGGGGTCAGGGGGGATCCAACACACGGTGCATCTCATGGGAAGTCATTCTTAAGAGGACTCTGGGTTTTCCATCTCCATTTTTGTTTCTCGACATGCCCGTCACCACCCTCAGCCCCAGTCCGGATCATCCGTGAATAAATGCGGCCATTTTCCTAGGGAAGAGGATTCGGTCTCTCTCATTCACGCATGCAGACAAGTCCCCCCTTGGCTGCCCCCTGGCCCACATCCCACAGACACAATCCGGGCCATGCCCAGGGCTGGCCACACAGCTGTGGCCTGGCCCAGGTGCCCCCCCCCCCAGTTAACAGCAGTTTCTCAGCAGATGCCATGTCCACGGTGCCACTTGTCCCAGTGAGCTCCTCAGGCGATGAGGGAGACCCCACTCCAGCCCACGTACTTGCAGACCCCCGCTCCACCACCACCAGCACACTGCCAGTCGCAGCTTCCTGGAGGAGGGAAGGATCTGGCTAGCTCATTTCCATTCTGATCTGGTGTGGTAGTGTGGATTTTTTTTTTTTTGCTTTTTTTTTGGGGGGGGGAGTACACCCAGCAATGCACAGGGTTTACTCCTGGCTCTGCACTCAGGAATTACTCCTGGTGGTGCTCAGGAGACCATATGGGATGCTGGGAATCAAACCCAGGTCGGCCACATGCAAGGTAGACGCCCTACCCGCTGTGCTATCTCTCCAGCCCCTAGTGTGGATTTTTTTTTTTCCCTCTTTCTCTTTTTCCTTTTTGGTCACACCCGACCGTGCTCAGGGCTCACTTCTGGTGCTGCACTCTGGGATCACTACCGGGAACCGAACCCGGTTAGGCAAGTGCCCTTCCCACTGTGCTAAGGCTCTGCCCCCCACCCCCCAGCCAGATACACCCCAGGAGAACCCACCCTGCAGAACTGGAGAGACACAGCCGCCAGGGAGCATACCCCAGGTTCCTGCCCTGCTCCCCTCTCCCAGGCCCACCAGATTTCTCCCAGTGGGTGCTTTGCTTGATGGGGTTGAAGCCCCCTCTGGGGGCTGCCAGAGGGAACATGGGGATTGTCTAGAAGTTGGCTGCTCATTGATCACAAAAATGGAATTCATGAGTAGGTGGCTGATTCTTGATAGGCCATGGGGGTGGGTAATATATGGCCCGTTTGTAAAGATTTAGGATATATTTAGATGGCTTAATTGTCTAAAGTTGGACTTTTTTTTTGGCGGGGGGGGGAGTCCTTCATCATTCCTTCCAGTGAGCATCACTAATGAAAACGTCCAAGGCACCGATGACTCTCCAGGCTGGGATGCTGAAGTGGGCACCCTCAGTGTGGCAACAAGCCTTTATCCTCCTCCGTGGCAAATAGCCTTCAAGAATTGCTTTTTTGGTCTAAATGTCCCACAAAGGCTAAAAATTCATTCATCTTTTCGTCTCTCTGATTCTCTCAGCTCCCAACTTAAATCATATTCTGCCCCTAGACCAAAGGTATGACTTTTGTTTCCTAGTTAAATGGATAAAGTCATATCACTATTATGATTCTGGAGAAAAGCTAAAATCTGCCTTTGCTTCTTGCCCCCTCCAAATAAGGAAATTTGCAGGAACTATGTAGATCACAGGTAGATGAATCGTGAGGGTATGTTCACTTTTTTGGTATTGCAGGATTTAAAAAAAAAATCTTGTCTTAACTAGAAGTTCCAAGAAAATATAGTTTGATTCCCTCTAGTTAAAAATCAGCTGACTATTCAACATTGAGAAGTAAATAATCTGTCATTGTTTGGCAGTTATGCTCCGTGTGATTGCTTTTTTTTTTTCTCAGAAAACTCAACCTGTTTTCAGCTTAAAGAATTGTACCTGCTACAGCAGCACCTGCTAAGAAGAATTAGGTCTGGGCAGAGGTTCTACCTGCTTTTTATTAAAATCTGTAGGAAAAAGCTTCAGTGTTCAGCACGTCCTGTGTTCCTGTTGTCACTCCAATAACCTGTTTCTAGATTAAGTGACATGAGTGCACCGTATACCAGTGTCTGTAAAATTAATCACACAGGATTCTTTCTCTTTTCCTTCCTGGAAAATCTGTATTTTGAGGTGGATGTCATTAATTAATTTAGCTTTGAATTATAGTATTTTAACAAGGATAAGTCTCTTCTGTGTGATTTGTTTTTAATTTATAAAGGAGTGTCTTCAAAGCTAATTTGTTTTTAATTTATAAAGGAGTTTCTCCAAAGCTAATTTCATTTTTCATGATAATGCTAATTCCAGTAATTTTGAAAATGATCCAGAACTAAATTTAGTACTGCTTTTTTAAAAAATATGATTTTAATAATTTTTTCTAACAAGAATGGCACACAGTTCAGAAATTAAAATAAAAACAAGCAAATAATAAATTAATCTGAGTTGATACTAACAGCATCTATAATTTGAATATAAATAAATGTGATATTTTTATAAACATTTCATAGATAACGTATGTTTTTCACATTTCTATTATTATCAACTCAGTGCTACAATTTTTTCCTCTTTCCACTGCTTCTTAGATAAAAATGACAGCTAAAGAAACTAGTTGCTTTTTGGAAAAAAAAAAGAATCACTAATCCCGGGAAATCTTATGTCAAATTTACTATTTCTTTTCAAATGCAGACTTCTTAGCAGAAAAATATGATGACCAGCTACACTCTGTGTGCTCGATTTATTTTTAAAGGTGACTTTTTTCTGCAGCGCCTTCTCTGGGCCTGGCTTTAGCGTTTTCAACCTTCTGTTTTCTTCCTACCCTTGCTGTGCTTTCTTTAATTCTGGAAGGCTCTCCCTTCACTTTGCGGCTCTTTTTCACTCATGATAATCTCCCGCACTGGCCAAAAACCAGGGCGGGGATAAGCCCCCAGCTCGGGGAGATGGTCTCTGAGGCAGCAAGCACGAGGGTCGGCTGTAGGGACCCTCCCAGACCCAGACTCCATACCGCACTCAGCCCCCGTAGCCGCCTCTGCTTGCTCAGAAGACGGCACCAAACGAACCAGTTCACTTTAGTCAATAGATCTCCTGCGATTAAATGTAGGTACGTAGGGCTTCATAAAGAAACAAAGAGATTTCTTCCCCTTCTTGTTTGCAAAGTACTCTCTGCCCCCCACCCCCCAACCACCTCCCCCAAAAAATTACCAAAAGCAAATCCTGCCCCTCAGTCTCAGATTCTGTTCACACACCTTTTCACGGGTGTTTCCAAATGCAGGCCTGCACAAAAGAGACACTGTTGGGTCCAGATGGTCCTCTAGAAGGTTCCCTGAGAGAACTCTGAAGTCTCTCTGGCCAAAAATATTGTTTCCGCTTATTCAAGAGCCAGAAATCCCACCGACATCCTTTCACGCAGCTCAAATCACCCATCTAAAGATTTTCTTGTTGTCTTTGTCAGCTGAAAGAGTTGATTTCACTAATAGCCCACAATATAACCTCCCACACTCCTGCACCCCACCACTCGCAGGCTCCCCCCCTCCGGGACTTGGGAGCTGGAATACTAAAATCTGAACTGAGGGATTTCGGGGTGGGGGGGCATCGGAAAGGAAAGAAAGGACATAAGCCACTTTGGGGAGTCTCGGCCCTGGACCCCTCCTGTTATTTTTCTGGCTCGTTGAATATTTTTAGAACGCTCATCGCAAGTTTGACGTCCAGAAGTCAAATTGTTAGAAAAGCAAGCGTCAGCTAATGCTGACTTTAAGGCTTGAGATGGTTGACAACATTTATTTTTTTTTTAACTTTAAAACGAGGCAGTACAATCTTAGCTCTTTCTTCCTCATGAGTGACAAATGGCTGGTTCCAGTTAGAGAGGAAATGTTTGTATGTGGGAGAACTCTGGTAACTTTTAAAGTCATTTGCTTTGTCCTTGTTCCATAACACAGTTTCTTTTATTTCCTGTTTTGGCAGGGGAGGGCTGGCACTCCCTGCAGTGCTCAGGGTTTACTCCTTGCAGTGCTCAGGGGACATCAGTGGTGCTGGGAATCAAACCCAGGTTGACTGCCATCACACATTCTTAACCAAAAGCGTTGCATTTTTGTTTATATTCCTTAGGATATAGATTATCTGTATTTCTGCATGTCTATATCATATATGATTAATACAGCATCTATAGCATGTCATGCCTGTTAAATGCATATGAGGTATATTTTGCTCAATTCATTTGAAAATGAATTCTTTTTTAAGCAAGGCGTTTCATTGTGTAATCATGGCAGGTTTTATACCAAATTCTTTTGCGAAAGAAGTGAGGTGCGACCATTCTGTGATGCTTTTGTTTTTTTCTATTGTGCTGGTGTTACTGACAGGAGAGATGCCACGGTTGGTGGCAGGGCCACTCGGTGAGATGGAATCTGCCCTTCCCGCAGTTTCCCTTTACAGCTTCGTCCATGGAAACTTGACCAGGGCCTGAATGTGGGTTGAGGGCAAGAGGCCCAGGTGAGGGCAGAGGGACACTTTGTAAGTGGACGTTTGAGCTGAGTTGATGTTGTGACTGTGCCTTCTTCTTTTTTTTTTTTTTTTGCTTTCTGCATCATACCCGGCGATGCTCAGGGGCAACTCCTGGCTCCGCTCTCAGCAATTACTCCTGGCGGTGCTCAGGGGAGCAGAGATGGGATGCCAGAGATCGAACCCGGTCCGCCGTGTGCAAGGCGTGCAAGGCAAACGCTCTCCCCACTGTCCTATGGCTTCAGCCCATGTATGTGGGTTTAGCTGGGGCGAGCTGAGCCCCCACCCTACTGGCCACAATCAGACAGAGCTGGGGAGGGTCCAGCCGCCAGTATCGGCCCGTTCACATCCGCATTCTCCCTGGAGGTGGGAGGCACACACAAGTCATTTCCCTCAGCCTCCCCTGTCCCACGTGGTCTTCTCTGCCTCATCCTCTGTCTCAGCTCTGCCCCCCACCCCGTCCAGTGTCCCCAGCACCCCAGATTTCTAGCCTGGATTCCGGATTCCTGCCCTCCCCATTTTATCTGTTCAGCCACCAGAGCCGGCTGAAAACTCTCAACTAGACCCTGGCTCTCGGGGTGTGGGGTGCACCCCCAAAGTCGACTTCTCAGTGGCACTATGGTTATACCAACGTGCAAACACACACACACAGCTGTATGCACTCCCATTCCCACACACTCTCTCCCAGGGTCTTTCAGAGTAAGCTCTGGCCCAGCCAGCTCTCCCCTCTGGAATGGAATGTGGGGCTCCCCTCCCCTCCCCCTCCATCCCCTTACCCTATCCTTCCATTCTCTCCTTCCTCCCTCCCTCCTTCCCTCCCTCCTTCCTTCCCTTCTTCCTTCCTTTCCTCCCTCCCTCCTTCCTTCCCTCCTTTCTTCCTTCCCTCCCTTCCTTCCCTCTTTCCTTCCCTCTCCTTCC
>JAOXYA010135190.1:0-10207 GCA_028565675.1 Sorex palustris | reverse complement strand
CCCCCCCCCCCCCCCCCCCCCCCCCCCCCCCCCCCCCCCCCCCCCCCCCCCCCCCCTCCCCCCCCCCCCCCCCCCCTCCCTCCCTCCCTCCCTTCCTTCCTTCCTTCCTTCCTTCTGACTTCCCTCCTGCATCTGACCCCTCTGGGCCTGGTTCTTGGAGGAGGATGGAACTAGAGCAGTGGCCGCCCCATGGCAGCTCTTTTCTTGACACCCAGGAATGCTCTTCTCTCGCCAGCTCAAAGTTTGTATCCATGGCAATGCTGCCTTTCCAGAGACTGTCCTGACGGGTGATTTGGATAGCAGAACTCAGAGATGAAACTTGGCTGTAATTTCCATAGTAACACAGAAGAAACGTCAGAAAACAGGTCTCCAGTGACTGCCCAGCACTCTCTTCTGTGCTGGCCCGGGAGGGGAGCGCGGAGAGGGGCATCCACTGCCACTTGGTGTGAGAAGCACTGGGGCCAGGAAGCCCAGGCCTGGGACCGGCACGTCTGCCCTTGAGGTTTCTATTGATGTGTCAGATGTTCCTGCTACAGCTGGAGAGAATGGAGAGGGCTATACCAGTCTTCTGTCCACTGGACACATTGAATATTTCAGAATGAGAGGAGTTGGCAAACCCTAGCCCTCTGCTGAAAGGCACCTGTGGAACATTGCTCCAGCTGGGGGAAAGGTGGGCACTGGGGGGCTTCTCCAATCTGACCCTGGATGCTCTGATGGCTCGTGTGCCCAGTGTGACGGAGAGGCAGCTAGTCCTAACAATGCCCGTCTGCATTATGATGGTCACTCTGTACAGGAGTGAACACAATCGTGTGGCCCAGGACACTGCAAACTAGGGACCAGCCCCTCAGCTGACAGGGTCCCTGGGAGTCGGCTCAGTTTAGGGGGCTGTGGGGGTAGGTATTTGAGGCCCAGGTGTACAGTCAGCAGCTGAGGAAGCCTCTGTTTCCCCACGCTAGCTGCTGTGAGGTTCCATTTTGTGTGTGTGTGTGTGTGTGTGTGTAGGGGGTGGGGCACACCCGACAATACTCAGGGCTTATTCCTGACTCTGCTCAGGAATCACTCCTGGTGGTATTTAGAAGACCATATGGGGTGCCAAGGATTAAACCCGGGTCGGCTACAAGCAAGGTTTAGGCCCCAAGCGGTCTCATGTTTGGCTGCCCCATCCTACAGTTTTGACTTTCTGTGAATTCTTGGGCTCTTTCTGATAAACAGGGAGTTAACAATTATTCAACATGAAATTCTGCCCCAGAACTTAGGCTCACAGGAAGGCTCGAATAGCAGGCAGCGCCTAAGCAAAGGGCCAGACGAGGATCTGTTGGATTCTTGAATTCTCTGTAGCATTCTTGTCAACCAGAAAGGCAAAGCCCAATTTTCATACCAAAAGACGTACACCTGGGCCAGAGTAAGGCACTTGCCTTGCATGTGGCCAACCTGGGTTCAGTCTCCGGCATCCCATACGGTCCCTCAAGCTCTTCCAGGAGTAATTCTTGAGTGCAGAGCCAGAAGTAACCCCGGAGCATCGCCAAGTGTGACCCAAAAACCAAACCAATAAAAATGAAAGGGTCTATGCGCGTACACACACACACACACACACACACACACACACACACACACACCGCTTTATCCTTCACTTCCCTTCATTCTCTGTAACATTAAGACCCCAGTTTTCCTATAATCCTTCCACAAACTGGATCCATGGTTAACTTAGTTTCGCCCCAACGGGGAAAGGGAGTTTTCCTTTCTTTTCTACTTGCCAATAAACTCTGCTACCTCCTGAGTCTGAGCATTTACTCAGCATTTTCATTTCTTTCATTCATTCTCGCTCCTGCACCATCAAGAGCTTCTGGAAACCGAGCGTTCCGCCGGGAGATCAGAGAGGCCCAGCGTGCGGGCCGGCTGCCCAGCGGTGCCCGCGCGTCCCGGGGTCCTCCTGGCCACGGCGCCCGTCTGAAGCGCAGGGTTTCCGCGCGAGTCCCCGCCGCGCCACGTTCCGCCTGTGCCCGCCGCAGCGGGAGGCCCTGACCGAGGGCAGCGGGAGCCTCGGCCGTACCTGCCCTCGAGTCCACGCGGAGCCGTCCGCGGAGCCGGTTGACCGCCGCGGGAGCATCCCGGGAACGCGGCGCGCGCGGGCGATGGGGAGGGCGCCCGCAGGGTTCCATCCCCGGCAGCCCAGCCCGCAGGGTCCCCCCCAAGCCCACCGGGAGTAATTCCTGACCGCAGTTCCGGGAGTGACTCCGCAACCCCCCCCCACCCCCCAAATCAAAATAAATAAATACAACGCAGGGGAAATGACTCTCTTCTAACCCCGCCACTCTTTGTCCTCAGCATTCAGCTTTTTGAGCCCCCCCCCCAGAACAGGAGGTTCAGATCCCTGGAGTAGGGGAGTCCTTGGGGTCATGTGATGAGCTGTGAGGGTCCCTAGGGGTGTCTGGCTGTAAGAGCTCCTTTCCCTGGGTTCCTGGACAGGGTTTTCACTCATTCGTTTATTTGTTCATTCATTCAGTTGTTCACTCACCTTCTTAAAGGGCCTCCCTGAAGGGAGCCCCCGGTATGGCCAGCCTGATGCCTCCAGGGGTTTCTGTTCCAGCTGGGCCACAGGACACGGAGCCCACCACAAGTACTGGATTCTGGTGCCCCCTCAGTACAGCCCCTCCTCCCAGCCAGAGCCTGTGCTCCCCGGGCCGGCAGCCCCATGCGGCCAATGGCCCAGTTTCCTTCACTGGCTCCCCACGGAGCCCCCGGCCCTGGCTTTCACAGCCTCACCTTTGTCAGGTGAGTCCACAGATGCTCTAAGTGTGCCTGGCACAGCCACATGGCCTGGCCTCCCTAAGAGGGGAAACTGAGGCATGGGAGCTGAGAGCGGGGGTTCTAAAGGGACAAGGTCTGGGGCTGGAGTGATAGCACAGCGGGGAGGGCGTTTGCCTGGCACGCAGCCAACCCGGGTTCGATTCCCAGCATCCCATAGGGTCCCCCGAGCACTGCTGGAAGTAATTCCCGAGTGCAGAGCCAGGAGTGACTCCTATGCATTGCCGGGTGTGACCCAGAAAGAAAAACAAGGGGGACGAGGCCAGCCTCTTGGGGCCGCCTGCAGCCTTCTTGCCTGTTGTCCCTTGAAACTCTCAGGGGCTCAGGGCCTGTCCTAGCTGGCCCCTCAGCTGCCCTCTACACAGCCCTCTGGCTGGGTGCCCCTCACACCCTGCATTCAGGAACTGGCTGCCGGCTGTTTAATAAGCAGGGATCTGTGCATTTGGCGGGCGCATGAGACTGCCCCCACGTGAGGACGTTGGGGGCAGGGCAAGGGCTCAAACCCAAGCAGGCTCACAGCCCAGGCCCCCCTCCCCGCCTGTGCCCGCCCACCCACCTCACCCCTCCATTCGCCCCAGTCATCCTCCTCCTGCCAGAGGCTGCTGATCTCCCGGCTGCTGCGGGGGCCTCTCATCGGGCCTGGGGGAGAGCCAGGAGAGGGGGCAGGTGCTGGGGGCCGGGCCGCAGCCTAATTAAGTCAGTTAATTAGGTGGGGCGGAGAAGCCCGTGGGAGTTAATGAGCTTGGCTAATTAAGCGAATCCTGGAGAAAACGAGTGGGGTGAGGGGCTGGGCAGGGGAGGGAGGGGCTGGACTGCCTGGCAGTGCCCGGGCATCGAGTCTGTAGCTGGTGCCGCTGCAGTCTGAGGCCACTGTGGCCGCCCCTGTACCTGCAGCCGTCCAAGCTCTGGCTGGCACCAAGTTCCCTGGGGCACAGGCCGTCACAGGGTTGCAAATCCAGGTCACCTGTCACCAATCCCTCTGGGAACTGGGGCCGCGGGAGTGGAAACTGAGCCCTGACTCAGGACCTTTCCGACAGTCCCTGTGATGGAGGGAACCGTGACCTCAGCCTCTACCCGCTACAGGGATGCTGCCTCTCAGGCTGGATGTGTGGCCCAGCTCCCGGATGTGGAGACTGAGGCCAGGTGGGAAAGGGCTTGGGCTGGCTCACTTCAGTCTCTGCTTAGGCGCAGTGTGTGTGTAGTGTGTACGTGTGTGTGTGATGCTGATGTGTATATGTGTCATGTGTGTATATGCATGTGGTAGTGTGTGTACATGTGTTATGCATATGTATGTGTGGTATGTGTGGTGTTTGTCTACATGTGGTGTGTTTGTGTCATGAGGGTATATGTGTGTGGTGTGTGGTTGTGTGTATAGGTGATGTCTGTATGTGGTATGCGGAGGTGTGATGTGGTATGTGGTATGTTTTGTGGTGTGTGGTATCTGTGTGTGGTGTGTTCTGTGGTGTGTATGTGGTGTCTGTGTGTGGTGTATGTGTATAGTGTCTTGTGGTGGTGTGTGTGGTGTGTGTAATGTTTGTGTGGTGTCTGTGTATGGTGTGTTTGTGTGTAGTGTATTTTGTGGTGTGTGTGGTGTCTGTGTGTAGTGTCTGTGTGTGTAGTGTCTTGTGGTAGTGTGTGTGTGGCACACCATATACATGTAAGTCTGTGTGGTGTGTTTTGCGATGTGTGTGGTGTCTGTGTAGTGTAGTGTCTTGTGGTAGTGTCTGTGATATGTGTATGGTGTGGTGTGTGTGCTGTGTGTATGGTGTGTATGTGGTGGCATATGTGTCAGGGGGATAATTTTCTCTCTCAACCCCAAGACAGCCACCCAAAGCCACCCTCTGTCCTGGGGCCTCTGGTCCCCAGCCCCCTGCCGGCTCCCAGGCTGGAGCATGGCACTGGGGAGGGTGTGCGGAGCGTGCGGCCTCTGGTTCAGAGCGGGAAGGAGGCAGCTTCTCACTCACCCCTGGTGGCCCTGCTCCTGGGCACTGGAGACACAAAGACCCTCAGTGGAGTCTAGGCCCTGCCTGACCCCCGAGGGGAGCGCCTGCAACAGACAGGGCTGGCAGTTTCCAAGATGAAGCTGTTAGGAACTGCAAAGTTGGGGCTGGAGTGATAGCACAGCGGAGAGGGCATTTGCCTTGCATGTGGCTAACCCGAGTTCGATTCCCAGCATCCCATAGGATCCCCTGAGCACCACCAGGAGTAATTCCTGAGTGCAGAGCCAGGAGGAACCCTTGTGCATTGCTGGATGTGACCCAAAAAGCCAAAAAAAAAAAAAAGAATTGCATGGTACTGGGGCCAGAGCAATAGTACAGTGGGGAGGGCACTGTCTTGTACACAGCCGACCTGGGTTTAATCCCCCCCCCCGCACCTGCTACGGTCCCCTGAGCACCACCAGGAGTGATCCCTGAGCGCAGAGTCAGAAGAAACCCCTGAGCTTCGCTAGGTGTGGCCCCACGCCCCTGCTAAGACAGGAGAATTGCAAAGTGCTGGGCTGGGAGGCAGCCCCCAGACAGGCGAGCCCTGGGGTGGCCCATGGCCAGGAACAGCCCCAGCACTGGAGTGGGAGGTCTAAACGCCAGTCAGTGCTGATCAAAGATGGTCAGGTGCCAGCCACGAGCATCAGGCTGTCTGGGGCAGACACGGGACCCCCAGCATGACCTTGCCTGGCATCACTTGCTCCTTGCAGCCACCCGCATGCTCCCTCGTGACTCCCCGCTTCTGCGTCTGCTCATCGTGTCTGAGGGCGCAGAGCTGGCGCCAACTCCTGGGAGATGGGGAGGCCTCTGGGTCCAGGGTTAGGCATGTGTCCCCTGGGAAGAAGTAAAGGGGCCACAGACAGAGCACACTGGAAGTCTCACAGGCTGGTGCAAAGGCCCTGAGGCGCAGGCAGGAGGCTGGGGAGCCAGAGGAGACAGAAGTGTCCTGGGAGCTGGGAGCTGCTTCCAAAGAGGAGCAGAGAGGGTCAAGGTGCATCTCGGGTGTCACAGCACGCCCTGCTATAGAAGGGGACGGAGGAGAGCTGCACTCTACCAGCAGCAGTGGAAATGAGGAGACATGGCCAACAGGGGTGAGGGTGCGTGTGTGAGTGTGACTGTGTACATGTGTCTGTGTATGTCTGTGAGTGTGGGCGCATGTGTCTATATGTGTGTGTGAATGCGTGTGCACGAGTGTGTGAGTGCATGAGTGTGTATTGAGTGTGTATGAGTGTGAGCGTGCGCGCATGCGTGCATCCATGTGTGTATGTGTGTGTGTGTTTGCTGGGGGCCAAGTCTGAACAGATCTGTGACTGGCTGAGGACCCACAGCTGGTCTCTTTGGTCACCGATTCCTTGCCTAAAGGGTCTCTCTCCTTTATTTCTGCAACCCCCGCCCCCCCATCTGGGAGCAAGTGAGCAGGAAGGGACCCTAATGTATGGCTACTCCCTTGGGCGCCCTGGAGAAGGGGGTGGGGTCCAGAGGGTCAGCCCATGGGAGGTATGCACCCCACTTCCATCCCAGGTTGGGCAGGACTGCCTGAGGGGTAGCAGGAGGCGGGGTGGGGGGGGGAGAGAGATCAACACACACACACACACACACACACACACACACACACACACACACACACACCCCTCATAATGGATGTGTCTGTTTTAGCAGATAAAACTGGGTCACAGAGCTGCGGTGTAACCCGGCCCAGGTTGCACGGGCGGCACGTAATGAGATCCGGATTTAGCTCTTGAACCTAGGTCTCGTGTGCTGAAAAATCAGAAAACCTTCCTTTTCCGACCAAGAATTCTGAAGCCGCCGAACTCCCCGTGTGTGGGCGCCGCGCGCCCTCTAGCGGCCGATCACCCGCAGTGCAGGACGCTGGGCGCGCCCAGGCGAGGTCCCTCCTGGTCTTTCGTAGCGCGCGCTGGGCGGGGCCCACCAAGAACACCCACAGCTCACCTCTTCCCTGGTCTAGCTGCCAGCTGTGCCAGTCCCAGGCACTTAAAATTGTGGGGAGAGGTGATGCAAATGGGACAGTCTCCAAGCTGTGGCCCTTCCACTCAGCCACGTTTTCATCTCGTTTCAAAAACCCTGCACGCAGCAGTTGTTCAGTCTTATTCCAATGCCCAAGGACCCCATTTCTGCCACCACCCTCTGCCCGGTCCCCTTGGACACCCCATTCCTTAGTCACTCCCCAAGTCCCTGCTTCCCCCTCACTCCCACCCTGTGGCACCCCGCCTGCTTGGAGAGTTCCACCCGGGCCGCTTCACCCCTGGAATAGATCACCCGGTACGCCACTCTGCCTGCCCCCACTCTCTGAGCTGCGCCTCAGCATCTCTGCGTGGGCACAGGACCTTGAGGTGTTGCCAGAGGAGCGCAGAGGCAGCTGGTCAGCCCCTGCCCCCATTCTCAGTGGGGAGACCCTTGCCCCCGTTGTCCAGCTAGAGTCCCCCCCTTCACAGGGAAGACAGGCGCCCCAGGTCCCCAGCAACGCTCTTTCCAGGGTGGTGCCGGCTGGGGCCTGACCTGGTGTGGGGTGTGTGTGCAGGGACCCCCTTCCCCAAAACAAATGCTCAGAACCAGATGGGGCCCGGGTGAGTTCTGCTAAGCCTTCAAAGAAGACACTGCCTATGTCCCTCAAGCTCTTCCAAAAATAGAGAAGGGGCCGGAAGAATAGTATAACAAGTAGGGCACTTGCCTTGTGCAAGGCCAACCCGGGTTCTATATCCAGTATCCCATATGGTTCCCTCCACCCACCGAGCATCGTCAGAGTGAATGCAGAGCAGTAGTAACCCCTGAGCATCACCTGGGTGGGACCCAGGTGCATAAAATAAAATAGGGGCTGGAGAGATGTACAGTAGTAAGGCGCTTGCCTAACCCCACCAGAAGTGATCCCTGATCACAGAGCCAGAAATAAGCCCTGAGCTCCTCCCCCACAAAACAATTGCAAAGCAATTGAACTCCTTTCCAACCACATCTCTGAAGCCACGTTGCACAGACACCGAGATGTCACGAGGATGTCACAGAGAAGTCACGAAGGAGAAAAACGACATCCCTGATGGCTGTCAGTGAAAGAGCCACAACAAACTCTTCGTGAACCGAATCCGACACTATCTCCAAAGGCTCATGGACCATGATCTGGTGGGATTCATCCCAGGGATGCGACAATGAATCAACAGGTGCAAATCAACAAAAGGGAAGGCTAAAATCATATGATACCATCCATGCAGAGAAAGCTTTCGGCAAGATTCAACATTCACTGTCACTGTCCTCCCATTATTCATTGATTTCCTCGAGCGGGTCCAGCAACGTCTCCATTGTGAGACTTGTTACTGTTTTTTGGCATATCGAATATGTCACGGGAAGCTTGCCAGGCTTTGCCGTGAGGGTGAGATACTCTTGGTAATTTGTTGGGCTCTCTGAGAGGGGTGGAGGAATCGAATCTGGGTCGGCCGCTTGCAAGGCAAACGCCCTACCCGCTGTGCTATCTCCCCAGCCATTCAACATTCATCTGTGAAAAAAAAAATCAACCATCCCCACCAGGTGCAGCCCTGGAGACCCCAGCACCACGGGGGTCACCCAGAACTCAGTCCCATGGAGGGAGCAGTGCTGCATCCTCTGACCCCTGCATTGAGCCGCCAGCCCCCAAGTCTCCTGAGCACGGAAACCCACCTGGAAAAAAAGAAAAAAGCCCCAACAAAAAAAGGATAGAAAGAGGTGCCTCCAGGAGTCCCCTGCCCCGGCTCTTCCCACGGGTATTCTCCCCTGAGAGCCCTTGTGACGTGTGACATCAGCGTGGACTCTGTCCATCTGTGTCTGTCCAGCATGTTTGTGTCTGTCCACCTCCTTTGCCCAATTTTTTTCTTTTGCTTTTTGGGTCTCACCTGATGATGCACAGGGTTTACTCCTGGCTCATGCACTCAGGAATTACTCCCAGTGGCGCTCAGGGGACCATATGGGATGCTGGGAATCGAACACGGATCAGCCGCGTGCAAGAAAAATGCCCTACCCGCTGTGCTATCGCTCCAGCCCCTCCTTTGCCCAATTTTTAATCAGGTTGTTGATCTCCTTTTTTTTTCTTTTTTGGGTCACATCTGGCGATGCACAGGAGTTACTCCTGGCTCATGTACTCAGGAATTACTCCCAGCGGTGCTTGGGGAACCATATGGGATGCTGGGAATCGAACCTGGGTCGGCCACGTGCAAGGCAAACGCCCTACCCGCTGTGCTATTGCTCCAGCCCCGATCTCCTTCTTGAGTCTGAAGTGTGTTTGTCAGCTGGGATAATAGCCCTTTGCCAGAGAAACTGTTCTTTGTCAGATGAGAGGTCCTCTGCAGTTTTCTCCCATTCTGTGGCTTGTTTTCTCATTTTCTTAAAATGTCTTTTGCAGAGCAGTTTTCCATTTCCAATTTCTTTCTCTTCTGCACAAACTTGGGATTTTCTTGGGATTGAGAAATCTCTCCTTGGGGAGCAAAGGGAGGGCTTGGCATGTCCAGGAAATGCGTGCTTGAGCCCCTGCTCACCTTGGCCGACACGGCCATCTCTCAAATGTTGGAATATATTGGGTTCTATCAACTTGTTATTATTGTTATGGTCTTGGGGCCAGGCCCTGTGGTGCCCAGGGCTTACTCCTGGCTCTGTTCCCTGGCCTTACTCTTGGCTCTGTGCTCGGGGCTTACTCCTGGCAGTGCTTGGGGGACCATAGGCAGTGCCAGGGATCGAACCCTAACCCCTGGACTATCTCTCTGACACCATCCATCAACTTTTTAATATAAAATTGTATTGACTTGCAATGACTTGACAATGCTGCATAAAATTGGGGAGCCGAGTTTCCCATTGCTGTTTCTCGCGGCTCTCACCCCAACATTCTAGGGCCGTTTCCACAAGCAGACCGACACTCCCCCCTTCTCTTTCCACCTTCCACCAGGATTTTCACAAAGTCTCAGAGTTATTTTTGTTTGGATCTGCTAACTTGTTTGCTCCGGGTACTTATATTGCATCCACGAGAGCACCCTTCCAGTAATTGTCTCTCACTTCTGACTGAGTTCACGTAGCATGATCCCCTCCAGTTCCATCCATTTTGCTGCAAAAGGCAAGATTTTTCATCTTTTTTTAGTAGCCGTGTTGCATTGCCTGCGGTATATTTAGCAAAACTCTTATCCCCGGCAGCATCCAGGGGCCTTTTCGATCGCTCCCGTCTTGGATGTTGCCATTAATGTTTCTACAAACAGGGTTTTCCTGATTTTTTTTTTCAAATTGCTGTTTTCATCTTCTTTGGATAAATATCTAGGAGTAGCAATACTGGATCATCTGGGCTTTTAGTTTTCTTCTTCTTTTTTTTTTTTTTTTTTGCTTTTTGGGTCACACCTGGCGATGCACAGGGGTTACTCCTGGTTTTGCACTCAGGAGTTACTCCTGGCGGTGCTCAG
>JAOXYA010135180.1:0-10207 GCA_028565675.1 Sorex palustris | reverse complement strand
GGAGGAATCGAACTCGGGTCGGCCATGTTGGCTGCGTGCAAGGCAAACGCCCTACCACTGTGCTATTGCAGCCGGCCTTGAATAACAATAATAATATTCCATAAAACAGATAACACTGGGGAAGCAGTCACAGTAGACTAGACCCAGGATCAACAACAACTAAAACATTTCAATGCTAATATTCATGGGGAAAATATAAATGTTGACCAAATCAAGGAATTTGGCCCAGTAAAGAATTGGTACGAGGCCAATGAGGTCCTTCAGTGCAGAGCACTTGCCTTGACATGAGGTCCTGGGTTCCATGGAGAGCGACAGCAAAAAAAAAAAAAAAAAAAGCTTGTCTGAGAGCTCTGGGATAATCCTGAAGGGTCTAAGGAAACAACGACCCCTCCGTTCTCTGGACATCTGCTCTCCTGGCCTGTGTGCAGCGGGCCTGGGCCACCGGGCAGGGGTCGTCACTGCTCAGGGTCATGGTCTTGAGCCTCTGAGGCCCATATGGGGTCCTGGGGGTTCTGGAAGTTTGCCCAGTGACACAGGGAAAATCAAAGGGGGAACTTGGAGAGGCTCATGTCCCTGGGCGGGGAGGGATCAGACGAAACCACGTTCCCTAGGGTGATGCTACCTGTGCTGGGAGGTGACAGGCTCTTGTGTTTGTCTCCAGGCTCAGCTGCTCTCAGGGAACCCAGAGAAGTTGTCGGTCAAGCTGGAGGCTCCTTGACTGTGACCTGTGACTATGACTCCTGGTATAAGTGGCGACAGAAGTTGTGGTGCCGACAGGTGCCCCAGAGGGGCTGTTGGAACCGTCTAGAAATCACTGGAGCACAGCATATGGTGAGAAGTGACCGGGTGACCATCAGGGATGACAGGAGTCGGTACAGGTTCACCGTGACTATGGAGCGGCTCACGGAAGATGACGCAGGCATGTACTGGTGCGGAATTGAGACAGCTAACCTTGATCTGGGGCTCCAGGTCATAGTGATCATCAAGCCAGGTAGCAACTGTGTCCATGTCACGAGTCCCCCATGCCCTGCTCTGGCTTCTCCCGGGTCCCTCTTTGTCCTTATCAGTCACTCTGAGGGGACAGTCTTGGCCTCACATCCATGTGGGCACAGGGTGGGGGAGGGGCTTCTCTGCGATGCTCAGGGGCTCCCCCCCACTCCAGGTGCCCCTGCCCACTCTGGGCTCAGCGGTCTCTGCCCAGCTCTGTGCTGGCCGGGCAGCCGGGGCCACCTGTAACCTGGTCTCTCTGTCTAACTCCAACCAACCCCCCCACCGTGTCCACACGACCACCACAACCACCAATGCACCCACGACAGCAGACACCACAGAAGAGACTACAGACGCTCCAAGTGTGACCAGGGCCCTCTCCAACACCACGTGAGCCGCTGCATGCTCTCCTCTCTGCCTCGTCCCTCTAGGCCCACTGCTCCATAAGGGACCCTCAGGACTTGCCTCTGGACCCTCGGGCTCCTCTAGGGGACCAGCTGGGGTCTCCACTTACCCTCAGCCCCAGCGACCCCAAATCTGAAACCAAGGCATGGGTGGGGTGGGAGGCACCTCTGGGCCCCATGAGAGACCGCATCTCCAGTCCCACTCCCGGCTCTGTCCCTGCCAACATCCCTCGCACTCCCCAAGTCTCCTGTCCTGCCCCCAGCCCATGTCCTCTCCAAGACCACCCCTGGTGCAGGGCCCAAAGCCCAGGACCTTCCACCTGGACCTGTTGGCAGCACTGAGTTCCCAGAGGTCCCACAGGAGGTGCCGATGGTCTGAGCTGCTGGGGAGGACACTTCTCTCAAGGGTGGGAGCACTGTAGGGAGGAGCCTGTCACGTGCTGTCTGAGCTGTGGTGGACACCCACCATCCCTGTCTTTGCTCCTCTCTCTTCTCCCCCTCCAGTCTGGCCTCTCCATCCTCCCCTCCTTCCCTCCTCCTCCTCTACGCTTCCCCTTTCCCTCCTCACCTGGCCTTTCCTTTTCAATCCTCTCCTCTCCTGTTCCCTCCTCTCCACTACCCTCCTCTCCCCTCCCCTCCTTTTTCCTCCTCTGCCCCCCTCCCCTCCTCTTTTCACTCCCTTCCTCTCCTCTCCTTTCCTCTTCTCCTCTCTCCCTTCTTCTCCTATCCTTCTCCCTCCCGCCTCCGTCCTCCCCTGCTGCATCTTCACCATCTTGGGGAGGGGGGGATGGCAGGCGGGTCTTGAGCAGGCGGGTCTGCTGCAGCCATGCAGGGGCTATGGCTCTGCCCCAGGGTCTTAAGTGCAAGGGGTCTGCTCTTGTTTCCAGGGGCTTCCCTGTCCCCCCGCTCCTCCCCGTCATCTCTGCTGTGTTGCCGCTTCTCCTGCTGGCGGCCGCCCTCCTTGCTTGGAGAAAGCTGAAGCGACAGAGGACAGGTGAGAGCGGGGGTGGGGTGTGTGGGTCTGATGGCAGCAGGGGCTGGGGCCATCAGACAGCGACTGCCCAGGGCTGGGGGCACAGCCCTAAAGGCCAGAATGGGAGGTAGCAGAGTCGCGGGTGGCCATGGAGACACAGCCTGGCTCCCTTCCCCCATTTCCACTCTGGATTCTACCTGGTTCTTGGGCGGCCTTGGCAGGAGCCAGCACCTGCCCACAGCAGCCTCCTGTCGGCTGCCGGTGACCAGGGACCAGGATGACTCGGAGCTCAGGACACATGCAAACATAGAGTGATTGCACACCCCCCCCCCACGGAGACATGTGCACACTCACATGCACACATGTGTAAAACGTGCACACATTATCACATACATGTGCACACACAGGTACATACTCGCAGCAGTCACATACATGTACACACATGCATACATAAGCACACATGTGTACACACATGTACACATTCATGTGTCCATAGGTCTGTGCACACACATGTGCAAACACACACACTGGCACACACAAGCACATTCACATACACTAACACACTCATGTTCACAGTCACACATGCACGCACCTCATGCACACTCATGGGAGCAGGAGCTGTGATTCCTCCCTGGGGCTCCTCTGCCCGTGCTCTCTCACCCTTGGGCCGGTGCAGCTGCTCTGTGGAGAGGCCTCGGCTTCCAGTCGCACCCAGTGTCCAGCCAGGCCCCCACGTCCTTCCTGTGTGGCCTCATACCCACACCCTTTGACCCACCTCACCCTCTGGGGCCTCGTGTCAGGGGCGTGGCCCAAGCCTAGAACATGAGTTGGAGGGTCCCTGTCTGCTCGCCACCTTCTCCAGAGGAGTCTGCCCCTGACCCAAGGTCCAGTCAAGGCCTCTCCCTGTTCAGTCAGTGACTTGAAAAATGAAACCAGGGTTTATCTGTTTCCTTTCTGTCTGAAGCCTGGGGTACCTGAAGAGTGGAGGTGGGGGCTGGTTCAGAGCAGAAGAAACGAAAACCACCGAGGATACTGGATTCTGGCCAGATTTCTCTTACCTCCCTCCCTCCTTCCTTCCTTCCTTGTTCCCTCCCTCTCTCCCTCTCTCCTTCCTTCCTTCCTTCCTTCCTTCCTTCCTTCCTTCCTTCCTTCCTTCCTTCCTTCCCCGCTGACAGGGCCCCAGGGCCATTTCCGGTGACACTCAGCCCAGGGCTGTTTGGGTCCATCAGTGCTGGGGACCCCCAGTGCCACCCTGGCCATGTCTGGGGGATGTCACAGTGCAGGGAGTTGTGTACCAGGCGGCTGCTCCAGCCCTGAGCATCCGCACCCCGGGACGCATTTCTAATGTTCTTTTGTTGCCTTTCAGCCACCGGGGTCCCCCCAGCTCCGGTAAGAGTCCCAGGTTCACACCCAGTCCCTTCCTGCCCCTTTCTTAGTTCCCGCTCCTGGTCCTGGAGCCCTGAGACAGAGCCTGGGGTGGGGGGTCTAGATAGAGTGGGAAGGAGCAGGACTGGGTGGGCAGGTGAAGGAGGTAGCAGGTGCTGGGCCCAGCAGCCACCGTGGATGTGGGGTCTGAGACACAACCCACAACTTTAGCACTGAGCGCAGCACTCAGTCACACAGGGTCCTTGTGCACTGACAGCCTTGAAGTGGGAACCTGGAAGAGACGGGTGTGCCTGGCAGAGCAAGGGGAGGGGGCAGAGGCTCGTGCTGCCCCTCAGCACTGTTCGTCCCTCCAGGATGCCCAGGAGGTCTGCTATGCGCACCTGTCTCTGCACCCCCGTGACCCAGAGCCCACCTGTGCCAATGTGACCTCTGGTGCAGGCCCCAGAGCTGGCAGGAGCGCCGAAGTGACCACCGAGTACAGCAGCATCAGGAAGCCGAGGGCTAGGCTCTGAGACTCCCCTCCCCGGCCCGCACCCCCAGTGTAACCCCGCCCTGGGGTCTCAGTCCGACTGAGGGAATTGGTGGGTCTCCCGGCTGCCCGCCTCTCACCCACCACTCTGGAGGCTGTTCTGGTCCCCAGGCGCTGATTGGGTGAGACTGAGATTGACAGCGGCGCATGGTCCTTCTTACTCAGTGAGTTGCTGAATAATGGCCCCCCCAGACCTCAGTGCGGGCCCAATTCAGCCTCACGCAGGCACGTGGCCCGACCACTGAGATGCTTGGCCCCAAGACCTCTGTGCTTTGGAGGTGGGGATGAGCCTGCAAGGTGGGGCCCCAATCTCTGCCTGGCCCCCCAGGACAGGCTGCAGAAGCGGGAGCAGAAGGGGCCGGGCCCATCCTGGAGACGAGAGGACACCCCACCCGCAACACAGCCAGCTCCTGAACCCCTCTGAGTCGCCTCACTTCCTGCTGCGTCTGCCCCACTTCCTCTCTCTCGGGTTAGGAAAGGGTGGTCTCTGGCTCAGAGGGCGCACAGGGCGGAGGAGATGAGAAGGAGCCTTTGAGGGTGGGTGCAAACGTCCCTCTGGGACTCCGTCCCCCATCCAGGCTGCCTCCAGCCTCTGTCTCTCCCTCCTCAGAGGGCACCATGGGCTGATGGAAGAGAGACGGGGTTTGTCCCAAGCTGCTGCTCCCAGATCCCTTGCCCCTGCAGGGGCTCAGCCCCTCCCCCAGCTGCCCCTCTGCCGGGCCTGTACTTCCTACCCAGGACACCAGGATCCTTCTGTGAGGGGGACCCCACTACTCAGAGTCTGGGGACTGAGGATACCCGAGACTTGTCAGCCCCCAGACACCTGCCCATGTCAGAAACGGTCACAGAGACTCTGTGGAGGCCCAGAGACGGGGTACCAGAGACTAGGCGCTCGCTGGGCATCTGGCCAAGCCCAATCTGACCCCAGCACTATACAGGGACCCCCGGGCTATACCAGGAGTGATCCCTGAGCACAGAGCCAGGAGTAACTCCCGAGCACTGCAGGACTGAGTGCTGCTAGGAGGGACCAAGGTCCTGAGGACAACTGAGGAGCCCCGGCCAACCCACACCTGGGGCCTCTGGGCCTGGGGCTTCCTGCGGGAGTGGGGCAGTGGGTGGGGGGTAGGTCTGGCAATGGGAGGCAGCTCAGGTCCACACATTGGCCTGGGTTTCTGCCCCCTAAGAACCCCAGCCCTCAGAAACATCTGTCACGAACGCCCCAGGGAGTCGGGATAGGAGCTGGGGGCATCCTGGAGCCTCTGAGCTTCTGCAGAGTCAGAGAAATGGGGCCGAGTGGGAGCCACAGGGAGGGACGTGAGGGGGTCGGGGCTGACGAACAGGACATGGGACAACTGTGTCGAGGTTAGAAGGTCTCACGCTCGGGACACCCCCTGACAGACACAGGCCTGAAGGGAGATTGTTAGGAGGTGAGAAGCAGCCGGTGCTTCAGGAAGGAGACACCGGGGAGGCCAAGGAGACTAAGGGAGAGAAGCACCTGGGGGTGAGTGCGGGGATGGGAGAGTGGGGGGGGCTGCAGGGCATATAGGTTAGTGGTTTGGCCTAAAGGGGGTGCTTGAGGATGGGGAAGTGAGGGGGCCCTGAAGGGGTTGGGGGATGGGAGAGTGAGGGGAGCTTCTTTTACACACTGAGAGGGGCCCCAGGGGACATCCAGATCCAAGGAAACTGGGGCCCCACCACCCCACATGGAGTGTGTAAATGAGCGCTCAGTGGTGGCCCCCAGAGGGGCTCTGAACAGAGGGCAGGACCCCTGGTCAGCAGGTGACATTTATCTTGCATGTGCTCAGCCTGGGCTCCAGCCCTGGCTCCACATACAGTTTCCCGAATCCCACCAAGAGACATCCCGTAGTACAGAGCCAGGAGTCAGTTCTGAGCACTGCCAGGGGTGGCCATAAAATCAAACCCAACAGCACACACTGCCTTGGGGTCGGAGAGGGCAGCAGGCACGCTTGACCCGGGTCAGTCCAAGCACCTGCAGGAGTGACCCCTGAGCACAGACCCAGGAGTGAGTCCTGGACACAGCTGGGAGTGTCTCGCATGAGAGCAGCTCAGACAGAACTGGGAGAAGACTCCCCCTAGACTCCCCCCAGCCCGAGAAGCCTGTGACGGGCAGGACAGCGACCTCAGCTCCAGAGGGGTCAGAACAGGGCCAGCAGGAGGAGACAGGGGCAGCTCAGGCAGAGGAGTTAGAGAGGTCACGCCTGTGAGCTGGCCTGGGAAGGGGGCGGGGCCCGAGGCGGGAAGTGGGCAGTGGGATTCTAGCCTCCATAGGGGCTTTCCTGCCAGGGAACAGGCTAGTAGGCAGAGGGGAGCTGGGTCCCTTGAACCAGTGGCTCCCGCCTGGCACTTTGCCCTGGACTGTCTCCTGCCCGGTCCCACCTCCTTCCTGCCCTGACCTTGTGAAGACTACACTGTTGGTGGGTCGGTGTGCCAGGACGTTAGGGCAGGGCAGTGTCCCAGGGGTACCAGAGCAGCCAGGCCCTCGATGCCCAGCGCCACCTTGTGGCCACTCAGCCGGGGAATGGACAGCAATGGTGGCTTCCAAAGAGGGGAATGAATGTCCCTGTTGGCTTGAGGGGGTCCACCACTTGGCCTAGGAACCCCACAGAGTGGGGACACCCCCCCACTTCCCCTGTGCGTCCTGAAGCCTGCAGGTATGAAGAGAAGGAAGAGAAAGAGTTGCCCCTTCTGAGGGTTCCTAAGCCCCTGTCCAGTTCCTGGACTTTTGGGACCTCTCCCAGAGACAGCTGTGGCTGCTCCAACAAGTATCAGATGCTTATCCCCAGGCCAGTCCAGAGCATGGTCCCCAAGTTCCACCAAACAGCTCCAGGGGCTGGACCCGCCTTCTCCTGCCCAGATGCACCCAGGAAAGTGCTGCATTCGCAGAGAGGGTCACAGGCGGGGGCAGCGCCCAGCCAGCTGGTATGCCACGCTGTTCCAGGGCAATGTGTGAATTCCCAGAGACCCTCCAAAGTGATTGGTGGTGGTGGGGAGACATACCAGGTGGTGCTCAGGGCTTACTCCTGACTCCATGCTCTTGGCAGAGCTCAAAGGATCCCATGAGATGCCTGGCGACAAACCTGAGTTGACTGCATGCAAGGCCAGTGCCCTCCCCGCTGTGCTGTCTCTCCGGCCCTGAATATTTTTTATGCTCAAGGCACTTCTACTTTAGAACAGAAGCCAAGAGGAAAATTTCTCCTGTTTCTATACAGCAGTTCACTCCACTAAACAAGCAAGTGTGATCAAAACAAAATACTCCCACACAAGCTGGCAAGCCCCGTAGAGGATGCGGTGATGTCCCGGTGAACATGCCAGGATCATCTGTGCCCCCGCAGTTGGGAAGTGATTTTCTCAGGCACGCAGATGTCCTGCGGGGTCTGTGCGGCTAGCCCCGGGGCTCAGGGTAGAGCCATCTCTGCTCCCTGGCTTGCCTGGGGACAGCTCTGTTCCCCTTCCTTTTCCTGTGTGTATTTAAAGGCTTGAGCCTGAGGTCTGCAGTGGCAATTTTGTTTGTTTTGTAGGGTGCATTTAAAAAATGCAACTTTCCCTCTCCCCCTGATGACGGTGATTGTCTATCTATGTAGAAAATCTACCAGAAAACTTAAGGAAGTAACCAATGAATTCCACAAAGTTCCAGGTGCAACATCAACTATTTCTCTAAATTAGTAACACATGCTTAAAAACTGCAGTGCAAACCCAATACTACAAACAAATTACTCCAGGGGAAGAAAACCTAAACATGTATAGCATTCCTACACTAACAATTGCAAAATGAGGATGAACAAGGCCAAAGACCTTGGGAATATGGAGAGATGTGCCTTGGGGTGGACTGGAAGCCCTGCGACATGTTAATTTCCCAGATATTGATCTGCACACAGCACAGCACTGATCAAACACCCAGAAGTTTCCAACCGTGGACCAATCCTTCTGGCCTTTGTTTCTGCTATCCTCAGGTATTGGTCTCCTACTATTTTTTTTTTATATCCCACAAATGAGTCCAATCTCTCCATGTCCATTCCTCCTTCTGACGCATTTCACTCAGCATGATATTCTCCATATCCATCCATTTCATAGCCTCAGTTTTCAAATGAAGCTAAATTCACTTTACCTTCATAAAGTAAATTTTATAACTCATTTTTTTCCTAACAGCTACAAACCGTAATGTTCCAAAGGGAGGGAAGAGGGAGGGGAGTGCCTATGCCCTGGCGGGGCGGGGGGGGGGGGGGTGTTGGCAGGAGGGAAACTGAGGACACTGGTGGCGGGAAATAAACACTGATGGAGGGATGGGTGTTGGAACACTGTATTACTGAAACCTGACCATGATCAGCTTTGTAACTCTGTATCCCACTGTGGTCACAGTCCTCCCATTGTTCATTGATTTGCTCGATTTGCTCAAGCGGGCCCAGTAACGTCTCCATCATGAGATTTGTTGTTACTGTGTTTGGCATATAGAGTACGTCACGGGTAGCTTGCCAGGCTCTGCTGTGGGGGTGAGATACTCTTGGTAGCTTGCTGGGCTCTCCGAGAGGGGTGGAGGAATCGAACTCGAGTAGGCCATGTTGGCTGTGTGCAAGGCAAACGCCTTTCCGCTGTGCTATCGCTCCAGCCCATCCCACTGTGATCCAATCAGAAACATGTTTTGTAAGGCAAAACTTGGTGTCAAATTTACATGGAAAACAAGAGGAACTAGGATGCCTAAAAGCGGTTTTGGAAAGTAGTAAAGTGTCAGTGGCTCTGCCTGATGTTGAGTCTTACTGGAGCTACATTAGTTACCCGGACACTTGGGCATTAGAGGCGGGATAGACACAGAACTTCCAGGGTAAAGTGGCTCAATGCCTTCAGTCTCAGTTATAGCCATCTCTGTCCTTGGTCCTGAACTAACCCTTTCTTTGGTCCTTCAGAAACTCAACAGAAAAATCAAAGCAGAGTCCGAAAGGTAGACAGGAGATTCAGAACAAAGTTTATCACTAGCACACAGCCCTGCCTACAAAGCTGCTTCCTCATCCGCATTGCCCTAGACTAACTTGGGAAGAAAAGGGCCGCTAGGAGGCGCCAAGGAACCTCAGTGAGCACCGGATGTAGGTATCAGTTGTTGAAGGGAACAAGAGCAGGTCTTCTCGGATGGGCCACCTGGGGAGAAGTTTCCATGGTTTCTGCAGAGGTGACTGCACACACATGCACACACACACATATACCAGCACATACACACCTGCACACACACCTGCAAAATACACATCTCCACACACAACTGCACACACATACCTTAATCACACACGTTGAGTATACCCACCAGCATTCACACACCTACACACACATACCGACACACACCGCACTTGCACACCCTAACACACACTCACCTGCATACATAATGCACACACCCATTCATGTGCACACATCACACAGGTGCAGATACATGTGCGTGCATACACCAAACCCTTTGTTTTCTGTCATGGTCATTATATGATATGAGAGCATGGTGTGGCGTGAAACGGGGGTTAAGCTCTCTTGGACTGAGCTGAACATGTGAGATGACCATAAGCTCCATCGCTTAGGCTACACCCTAATGCCAGGCAATTATCCCTGCATCAGCAGTGGTAAATGTCCTGAGAACTTGTGTCCTACACACACACACACACACACACACACACAACCACACACACGCATGAGCACTAGGAATATTCACAAAACTGCATACACTAAACACAGGCTCACAGCCCTGCACCTAAGACATGCAACACACTCCCTACACATGTGTGCATATACTCCCACACATGGCCACATAAAATATAAAACACAGGACTTCATAGGCACACGCCAGCACACACACAAGAACGGATCAACCAGCACCAAGTTCCAACCCTAACTGCTGGCAACAGGGTGCCCAGGTGACGCAGTGCCAGGAAGTGCCCA
>JAOXYA010135172.1:0-10207 GCA_028565675.1 Sorex palustris | reverse complement strand
ACAGTCAGGCGCGAGGGCAGAAGACTGCACCGATCTCTTCCGGGAACTGGTTTTTATAGTCTCTGAGTCTTGGCCGCGGGGTCCCGGCAGCGAGGACAGTCAAGTGTGTGTTAATATTGATGGCATTTCTCCTGCGAGCCGGGTCTGGGGCGCCCAGACACCTTGTCCGCTGGCGAGCTGGGGCTGCAAGCTCTGGGCAGTGGGATGGACACCTGTGACAGGTTCCTGCGTCCAGCCTGCGTGGGTGCCCCAGGCCTTGCTGGGGGAAGCTTGCGTGGGAGTTTCTGGGGAAGGCCAGTGTTTTGGGGGACAGACGCGTAGTGGGGGTCAGGGAAAAACGGGAGCAGGCTTGGGTGTGCGGCTCTTCTTGGAGGAAGGGGACACTCTCAGCACATGGCGAGCCAGCCAGCACTCCGCTCGGGGAATTTCTAAGTGCTGGAATCACGTGCTTGAAAAACGGCGAATACAGATAGGAGCTTGGCGTCAGTGCGATCACAGCTGCGTCGTTTGCAGGATTTATTGGGGGAAAAGAAACGTCATATGAGACTGACTCCCAAAGACAGTAGAAATGAGCGTGGTTAGAAGCTGCCACAAGTGGGGTCAGGGAGGGCAGTTGGGACAGAGAAGGGACCACTGAGACAGTGATAGTGGGAAACGGTCACTCTGGACAAGATCTGGGTGCTAAGGTATATACGATGACCTCTCAGTACTGGAAAGCATAGTCCCCAAAAGGTGAAGGGGGGAGGGATGGAGGGAGAGAGAGAGGGAGAGGTAGACCCCCCGCCCCCACCCACCCACCACCAGGGCCAAGTGATGTGCGTTTCTGGTGCCTGGTGGAACCCGGTGCTGGGCTTGAAGAGCAGGGACAGTGAGTCCAGCCTCGGGACTGGACAGATAGTCCCGCAGGTGACGCGCTGGCCTGGCACACCCAGACCCAGTGTGACCTCTGGCATCTCCTTGGTCCCCGAAGCCTGCCAGGAGTCAGCCCCGAGCAGCGCTAGGTGTGGCCTTAGAAGCCCAAACAAAATGACAATGAATTCAGACTCCTTTTTTAAAAAAAATAAATAAATCACCACAAGGGATGCAGAATTACAAGGCTGATCATGGTTGGGTTTTAGCAGTTCAGTGTCCCAACACCCATCCCTCCACCAGGGCACATTCCCCACTACCAATGTGCCCAGGGTCCCTCCCGCCACCCTCCCGCAGCCTGTCTCTGTGGGAGACACTCTCCTTCACCCTCTCTCTCTCCCTCTCTCTTTCTCTGTCTCTCTTTCTCTCTCTCTCTCTGTCTCTCCCTCTGTCTCTACCTCTCTCCTTTGGGCATGATGGTTTGCAGTACAGACCCCGAGAGGCCATCCTGTTTGGTTGGTCCTTCACCCATTTCCTGCACTCATCTCCCATCCCGAGCGAGCAATCCCTCCAACCAACATCGTCATACTGGTCCCTTCTCTATCCCAGTTGTCCTCTCTCCCAGCTAGTTTCCAACCATGGACCAATCCTCCTGGCCCTTGTCTCCACTGTCCTTGGGTGTTCGTCGCGTACTATGATTTTTTATATCCCACAGATGAGTGCGTTCATTCTATGTCCCTCTCTTTCTGACTCATTCCACTCAGCATGATACTCTTCGTGGCCATCCACTTATAAGCAAATGTCATGACTTCATCTTTCCTCACGGCTGCATAGTATTCCATTGTGTAGGTGGACCAAAGTTTCTTCAACCAGTCTTCTGTTCTGGGGTACTCTGGTTGTTTCCAGATTCTGTCAGCCTTGATTTTTAAAATAAAATGCATCGGGGGCCAGAAAAATAGTACGGGAATGAAGGCACCAGCTTTGAGCCCCATTGGGTTCTGGCCCGCAAAGGGTGGGCTGGACGTCTCTGGGAGCGAAGCCAGGTGTAGCCCCAAGTCCAGAAAATTAAAACTAGATTAATTTTGCTTTTTGAAAAGGACCAAAGGCTGTGCCTGGTGCTGCTGCCTGCCGGGACTGGAGGTGGTCACATGCCCACTCCCAGCTGGACCCTTCCGAGCTCCGTGTCCTTGGTCAAGTCACTGGACTCTGTCCACTGACCAGCCCAGCCAAATGCAGACGGTAGCAGGAAACCCCAACCATGGCCCCCGAGGGTCAGCCTGGGGGGCGTGAGAGGCAGAGGGGCCCTGAGCCACGTCCTCACTTCCTTCCAGACAGGAAGCGGTTCCTGCTGATCACACGCTCTTCCTCCCAGACAGGAAGCGGGCCTTGCAGACTGAGGCTATTCACGGTGCCGTGCTGGTTTTATTTCATCAGGTCATTGACGATATTATTGCCAGCCAAGAAGAAGACGAAAAGAAAAAGAAACAGAAGAAAAAGGAAAAGGAAAAGAAACCCAAGAAAACCCGAAAAGAGGAAAAGAATGACTTAAGGGAAAAATCGAAGGTGACGCATTCACTTCCTCTTTAGGGGGGGTTTGTTTTGAAGGCGGGGGTGCGGGAGGGGTGTAGCAGGGCCCGGGACTCACGCTCCATTCTTGGACACAGGCGGGCAATTGATCAAAGTCACCGGGACATTGGGGATCTTTCAGCCCAGCCTGTGGCGCCCCACCCTGCCCCTCCCGGGGCTCCCCTCTCCCCCTCTGTCCACCCCTCACCCCTCCCCGGCCTGGGCTGTCTCATAACCTGTGTCACAGGTCCCCATCGGGGGCGTTCCAAGGAGCCCGTGCGAAAGACAGCGTTAACGCTGCAGTTCTGCTGACACCCCCCAAATGCCAACATGTGCCCCTACCCGCCCCCGAAAGACAGCCCACTGCACACATGCTGGTTTGACGCCCCTGTCACTCCAGGTCAGTCTGGGGCAGGGCCAGGGGACACGAGGAGATTTGTGGTTCAACTCTCGGCATCTTACCTGCATGTGCCTGAGCATCTGGCCACTGCGGGAGAGGCCACCCCCCCGCCCCCGCCCCACAGCGAAAGATTCTTAGCCACCAGCTGCCCGGCAAGGCTGGGTGAGAAGCCGCTTTGGGCCAAAAGCAGCGTTTTTGAGTCCCGGCACCTTTAGGCAGTGGCTGATGAGGAAGGAAAATCCCTCGCGACACCGAGTAAAGAAAATCGACGCCCGAAACACGCGGGGCTAGAGGGGCCATGAAGGGGCTGGAGACGGGCAGCCGGGGGGCTCCCGCCGGCCCAGGGCCCAAGCCCGTGGGACCGCCCCCGAGCACTGCTGGGGGAGTTCCTCGTGTCCCAGACCCTTGCTCCTTGGCCCTGCTTCGGAACCATCCGGAGAAAACAAAATACAGAAACAGGGGGCGGGATTGGGGAGCAACAAAACTCCTTGGAAGACTTTCCCCGAAGCCCCCCACCCCAGTGACTGGCCGCGGGGACCTCTGGGCAGCATCTGGGCTGCCCACACGAGCCAAGGGTTCCTGCCCTCAGCCGGCGGGGGACAGTGGGGAGTGGATGCTTCTGGCCTCACCCTGCCCCCGCGGGGCGGCGGGTGACCTTCTGGGGGAAGGGGGTTTCGTCTTCACACTCGGGGACACCGGAGACGGCGCCCGGAAGAGACTGGATCCACGCAGGGGCTGGTCACGCTGAGGGAGCCCTGGGCAGCTGGACCATGAGGGTCTGAGACTAGTAGGGGGGGGCTTGCCCAGGGGCCAGGGGCTGCCTGAGTGTTTGAAGGCCCCAGGTCCCCCCCAGCGCTGCACAGACCCCTGAGCCCAGAGACCCTCAAGCACTGGCCCCAAGAAGCAGCAGGAAGGGAGGGCAGCCTCGCGGGAACATCCCAGGCTGACCTCCCGCCCACCTCCACGGTGGCCAGCACCCCGCGCCTGGCCGCAGCCCCAGTGTCACAGCAGGTTCAGATTTTCCCAGAGTCCCCGATGGGCCAGGGCACGGTGGCATCTGCCGGCCTCAGGGGCCCAGGACCTCCAGGCCACATAGACCCAGCGGGCTAGGGAGAGGAAGGGACCGGGAGCCGGCCAGTGGCCAGGATGGAGCGAGGGGCAGGCGGCCCTACGGCCAGGCTGGGACCAGCACAGAGGGCGCTGGGCCCATGGGGACCCGCTCTTGGGAAAGGCAAGGGACCCACACTCGGGGGGAGGGCGTGGGGACGGGCATAGGAGTGGGCGGGCGGCTGTCTCATCTCTGGAAACTTCCACCCTGGGGTGCCCGGCGTCCCCACGCGGCCCCAGCTCCTTGTCTGCCCCCCAGGAAGAAGACGCAGGCTGGAAGATGGCCCCCAGTGGCTTCCTCTCCTCCATACAGGAAGGAAACACCCTGTACAAAGGTGCGTGCCGGGGCCTGGCCCGCCTTACCGCCCGCTGGGGGATGGACGTGGCCCCCTGGCCCCTCCGACGGGAAAAGCACAGATGACAAGGGAGCAAAACGCAGTGGGGGCCACAGCCTGGTTCCCCGGGGAGCCCCGAGACCTCGGCTTCGTGTCTCCTTGCTGGAGACAGAGGAGGGGGCTAGTCCCAGGGCAGAGGGAGGGAGGGCGGGCGGGCGGGTGGCCACACGCACAGCCAGAGGGACAGCAGGACAGACAGTCGGTGAGGGCAGGGCCGTGTGCAGTGTGCAGTGGCCGGGGGCAGGGCCCAGATGGAGAAGGCGGACTGTGAGCCCAGCTGTGGCCACAGTATGACGGTCCACAGGCACGGCGCCTGTGGGTGCCCAAGGAGACAGCCCTGGGGCAGGCCGCAGGCTCCACTGAGCGTCCAGTGGTATATGGGGGGGGGATGTCCTCAGGCGGTGAGTTAGGGTGTCCTACGGGCTCTGTGGGTGTCCTAAGGCTGTGGGTGGGGCTGTCCCACAGGAGGTGTCTCTGTGGATGTGGGTCCCCAGTAGGACTGGAGTCAGAGGTGCCAGGGGGTTGGAGGGGTGCAGGTACAGCAAACCTGAACCCACAGACACGCACTGCACCCACACACGGACATACAACCCCAGCACACCCACACACCCAAATTCACACACACACACACAGATTCACACACACCTCGTATACACACACACACACACGCACACACACACACACCTGCACTCACTCGGTGCACAGACCCGGGGAGGCGGCCCCGCGTGTCTGAGAAGGAAGAGACGCAGGGAAGGACCAGTGAGGACGAGGCCCCGGGGTCAGCACTGCCCGCCGTGAGGGTCAGCCCCACCCAGCCCTGCCCGGCGCAGCGGTCTCTGACCCCACTGGGTCAGAGCCACTGCAGAGTCCCTACAAACAGCAGCACCCAGGGCCGGGGCAGTGACACAGCAACAGCGTGTCTGCTCTGCACGTGGCTGCTGTGGGCCGGGTCCCTGACGTCCCCTGTGGCCCCGAGCACCCTGGGAGCCCCGCCAGGTCCGGCCCCAAAGCCAGATGAATCAGCACAGAATTGAACACGCTAGCCCAGGGAGCGGCCCGGCGAGTACGGAGCCCTGGGAGGGGACATAGCCTCGTGGGCTGGACGCGGCCCCACTTCATGCCTCTCTCTTCGAGTGCTGCTCCCTCGGCCTCGGGCCCTCGGCACGCTGTTCCAGTGCCTGGAATGCTTGTCCCTGCGGCAGGGTGGTGGCGCCCCTCCCCCTTCCTTTCCCTCCATCCGAGCTCGCCGGTCGGGTCGTCTGTCTCCCCAGAGGGAGCCCAGGCCCCGGGTTCTCCTTGGGGCCTTCCCTGCTCCCTGATCAGTTCGGCCGACTCGTGGATTAAAGAATTCAGGGCTGAGAACCGAGGGAGGCGGCAGAGGGGAGGGGCTTGCAGTGTCTGGGGAGACCCCCACTCCTGCACCCCCAGAGCGCCCAGAGGGTCCTCTGAGCACCGCGAGGGGAGGGATCTCAGGTCCTCGGCCCTGGGCCAGCAGAGCCCCACCCATGCCCAGGAGGGGCCCAACGAGGCCGTGGACAGACACTGAGGCTCGGGCTCTGCCAGGCGAAAGCACCAGAGAACAGCCCGGGGAAGCCAACGGCCCCCTGACCCCCATTCTAGCTGAGCAGCCCCCAGAGGTGGCCGAGGTCCACTTTGCTGGCCGCTGCCCTGCTCTCAGCCTCCTCCTCCAGTTCATGGGTTACTCCAAGAAATGGCGGGTCTTGGCTTTTCTTTGAAACTCAGAGGTTTTCTGGGGCTGGAGGGCCTTGCACGCAGCCGACCCGGGTTCGATTCCCAGCATCCCATAGGGTCCCCCGAGCACCACCAGGAGCGATTCCTGAGTGCAGAGCCAGGAGGAACCGCTGTGCATCGCTGGGTGTGACCCAAAAAGCGAAAACAAATACAAAATGAAACTCAGAGGTTTTTCCCTTTCCAACTGGGCATTAGCGTTAATCGCCGGGATGAAGCTCCCCTCCCACCCCCGCGCCCTCCACCCGCGCGACACTGCCTCCCCAGCCCGGGTGCTGTCACCCCTCCGTCCCTGCTTTCCACGTCCCTGATGCGAAGTCGCCTTGTCTGTGTTGGCCCCGGAGTGAAGGGCGGCCCACATCGGGGGTGCCGGGAGACTCCTGACACAGCCCGGGTGTCTGTTCAGAGGGACAGAAAGATGAGGTCGGGGGCAGGAGACGGGGGACAGGGGCCAGGGGACAGAGACAAGGAAGACGGCAGACAGGGCAGGGGGGACAGGCTCAGCCCCTGTGCCGAGCTCATTCCTCGCCCAGGGCAAGAACGCCTCCCCTGTGAGACCACCAGCCCCACAGCCCCGTTCTCGCCTCTGCTGGGGCCCCCACACCCCAGGGCCCCCCAGTTGAAGGGCAGCGCCCTCGAGGGCCTTCCCTGTGGACAGACAGGTCGGACCAGGGACCCGCCTCTGTGCCAATTCGTGCTGGAGCCTGATCCCGGAGAGACCCCGCACCAAACACGCAGGCCCTCGTGCCCCTTCAAGGAAATGCCTGTGCCCACTGGCTCCCGGCAGAGAACGTCCTCGCTGGCCCTCGACCATGTTTCTCTCAGCCCTGCAGGCCACGAGGAAGGGGCGCGAGTCAGACACCCAAACCCTCGTTCCCAGTGGCTGCGGGGCTCAGGGTCACCTCGGCGCGAACCTCCCCGCCGTGGCTCAGGCCGGCACAGCGACCGTCCTGGAGGGGCGTGGGGTGGCTCGGGGGGTCAGCGCAGGCTCCACGCCTCGGCCCACCCCGAGCACCTGGGCTGGCGTCCCAGGGGCCGAGTGGCTGTTCCTAGAAACAGAGAGAACGTGATGCAAACGCTGCGTCCCACCCCCGGGCCTGGCCCGACCTCCCCGACGCGTCCACGGTCCTGCAGACTGGCTGGACGCTCTCCTGCCCCGTGGGCCAAGCAGACTCAACCTGCTCCCCGGCGCCCACACCCAAAGCGAATCCGACTCGCTCGCCGGCCATGTGGCACAAACCGTTTCTCCCTCTCCTCCCGCTGACAGACAAGTGGAAGGACAAAGACGAGTCGGGAAACTTCCTCCAGGGCTACGACGCGGAAATGATCAAGGAGGAGAAGCGGAGGGAGTTAGAGGCCGAGATCAGGGTGCAGGTGAGAGCACCAAGGGGCCTGCCTGCGCGTGCGCGCGCACACACACGCACACTCACACATGCACACACACATTCATGCACACACTCACACCATGCACACATACACACTCACACTTATATGTACACACACATACACATGCACACTCACATACACACGCACACATACATACATACGTACATTCACATACACACACATAACATGCACACAGACACACGCACATGCACATACTTACACCCATATACATTCACATACTGACACACACACACTTACATATACACACATACATACATCCACATACACACGCACACACATACAAACACATACAACATGCACACACACACTGACACACACATGCACGCACACATACACACTCATACATGTACACACATACACACCATCACGTGCACATCTAAACACATACACACTCACACTCATACATAGACATTCACATGCTCACACATCTATACACATCATACACTCACACATACATGTTTACATGTACACATGCATGCACGCATATACACACACATACTCAAACAATACTCTCACACGCACACATCCATACACTCACATATATGCTCATGCATACACACACTCACATGCATTCACACATACACACACACTCACATCCTTAGACTCATACTTGCACACAGTTGCACGCTCATATACTCACACAGTGACTTGCTTGCAGACACACACTCACACACATACTCGCACCCGCCGTCGCCTGCAGCGTGGGCGCCCTCCCCCGCTCAGGAGGAGAGGTCGGGGGCGGGTCCCTGAGGGTCCTCTGCCTCCCCCCAGGTGGACGAACTGATGCGGCAGGAGCTGAAGAACTTGCGACTCGCAGTGAACAAGGAGAAGGAGATTCCCCCCAGGGGAGGGAAGAGGAAAGGAGGCAAGGCCGTGAGTGGATGCTGGGCAGGGGCGCGGGTGGACATGGGCGTGGACGGCACAGAGAGCTCGGCCCCTGCTGGCTGGGCCTGCCCACTGCGGGCCCAGGATGTGGCCGACCCTACAGCCTGCCGGGGCCCCCCCCCGCTGTGGTCCCCTCCCAAGCCAGGGGGTAGGCAGTGACTGGCTGCCCGCCCCGAGTACCCTCGCTCTGGACAGCTCCCCACTGGGCCGCTCTAGGCAGCCGATGGCCTGGGTGGGGAAGGGGTAGTCAGAGGCTGGACAGTGTCCACCAGCCCTCTCCCCTCCGTCCCACACTCAGGCTGACTTACAAGGCCCCTGTGTCCTCTGCCCTCAAGACAGCCTGCCCGGACCCAGAATGGCCCAAGCTCTGAGCTGGAGACCCTGGGGTGCTGGCTCGGGGCTACACTGCTTGGCCGGTGACACTTTCTGGGGACCCTTTTGGTCACTGATGCTTCCTGGGGGCCCGTGTCTGGTCACTGATACTTCCTGGGGGTTCAGGGTGAGCAGACCACATGGTGGCTGGCCGTCCCTTGGTCTTTCTCGCACTGGAGCCTTGCACCAGGCCGGCCAGTGTTGAAGCTCACAGCTTCTCGACCCAAGGCGGGCAGCTGCCATGTTCCAGCTTGAGGCTGTGACCCCCATGCCTCCCCGTTGGGGACATGCCTGTCCTGTGAGCGCAGCGTGTGGAGGTGACACTCCCCGGTCGGTGAAGGCACCGGCTGAGTCTGCTGCCTGTGAGCAGACGGAGGTGTGGGTTTAGTGGCCGCGCCCAGTGTCAAGCCAAACCCAGCCTGAGTGCCGTCAGAGGGCTGTGCCGGCCAGTGGACACTGCGCAGGAGTGTCCCCCGATCACACTGAGTGTCCTCGTCCTCCTCCTCGGCCGCCCCCTCTCACATCCGTGTCCAGTGTCCACCTCCCCATGCCACAGCGGGGGCTGCCAATGTCCCTCCCGAGCAGAAATGGCTGACACACGGTGGCCGAGCTCAGGGTGCCCTGCTGGCCTGGTGGTCACTGTGGCTATGGAGAACCCCGAATTCCAGCCGGGTGACCTTGGTGGGAGTGTGGGAGACGCCGTTTACCCTGACGTGGTCCAGGGACCGAAGTGGCGACGCCTCCTGACCTGGAGGAAGATTGTCAACAGGAGGGAAGTGACGCGTGGTCCGCAGAGGGCTGGGAAGGGCTGGGCTCTGGGCGGGCACGCAGCATTGCCCATGCGCTGGGCTCTGAATGGACACTCAACATGGCCACTCGCTTTGCTTGGGGTTAGACACTCAGCATTGCGCACACACTGGGCTCTGGATGGACACGCGCTGGGCTCTGATGGACACACAGCAGCGTCTAGAGAGAACGAGACCCGGCCAGTCTCCTGCGGGCACTGAGCGGTGCTGGCCAAGGCCAGCCTGATCTCATCGCTCCGTGCCCAAAGCCTGCCGCGGCCCGGGTCACTGAAGGACAGAGGCGGCCGTGCCCACACTGGCCATGCCCACGCCCTCGTCCTCCCCCTGAGCCTCGCTCCTTCCCGCACACTCCGGCGTCCGCTGTCCCCCGCACCCAAGGCCCCTCCCTCCTGCCGTCTTCTCCTGCTTCCCGTGGCTTCCTCAACGCCAGCCCCACCGTTTCTCCTCTCCCAGGCGCGGGTCCGAGCCTTGCTCCCGGCAGGCCTGGCTCCCCTCCGTGCCTTTAGATTCTGCGTGCTGCCATCCTGACGCTTTCTCTCTTTTTTTTTAAATTTTTTTTTTATTTGAGACAGCGTCTCATTTGCCAAGGTGTCCAAAATCAGATGGGCTGGTCACATAATGAGATTTAAAGACGACCGCTGGACTAGAGCTGTTACCGACTGGATTCCACG
>JAOXYA010135143.1:0-10209 GCA_028565675.1 Sorex palustris | reverse complement strand
ACTTTTGGCCGTTTACTTTCTTGGTAAACTTTGCCCCAAGTTTTTGGGGTCTGGCCAGAGGCACAGCAGCAATTTTGAGGTATCTGAAAGTCTGACAGTGCCATCACATCATCTGGCACTGATGTACTTGCTTGACCTGCTACTAGATTGACCTGCTAGCGGCACCATACCCCCAGATCAAGTAAAAATCTTTTTAAGTATACAGAGTATGCCCTTTCATAGGGAGATTTTGGGCTGTTTTATACATATTTTCTCAGAAACTGGCCTTTCCTTACGTATAAAAAAAGTCCTTGTAAGAGCTTGACCTTTGTTCTCAGGCATCATAAGAAAAGAAAGAAAGGCAGGAAAGATTCTTGGACAAGAAGATGTTTTCTTATAGCCTCTCTATTTCGAGATTCCTGTTCTAAAATTTTATTTATCAGGAATCTTTACTGATACCTTCACTTTCTAAGATTCCTTAGCTTTCTTCAACAAAAACATTTTAAAAAATCCTCCCATTCTTTAGTTTAAATCTTTACTTTCTTTAGGGTGTTTCAAGAGTGTATCAGTATCAAATGCATCAAATGATAAACATCTCTCAAGCCTTAGGAATTTCTTAGTCAATAAAAATAAACTAAATCAAAGGCAGGCCATCTGACAAGTAGATAGGGAAGTCCCCCGCCCCCCTAACCTCCATAGCAATGGATTTCCCAGAAGTAATAAAACCAATAGCTCCAAGGCTACAAAAACCCTCTGAGAACAGGAACTAAGGCCTGATCCTACCTTACCTGGCACCAGCATAGAACCAGAGAATACTGGACACCCCTCTGTGAGAAACTCCAGCAGGAACAAGACCAGAAAAGGAATTTCAAAGAAGACCTTCACCTAGTCCCAACTCTACCCTCTGACAACGACCATAGCAATGAACTGGGTAGAAAGCCCTCCTCCTTCCAACTAACACTGGGCATTTGGGAGAAACCCTATAAAAGTCAACTTGAACAAAGGAAGTATGCAATATGCTGCCCGGGCGACATGCTGCTTGTGCCCATGTTTTGCTGCCAAGCACATGTGTTGCCCAACCACATGTGTATCATCTACATCTCTGCTTTTGAGATGTGGACTTTCATACTTTCATACCTAATGTTGGTTGTGAATTGGGATGCTCTCTCATCACTCTGGAAAAGCCTGCATTCTGTCTCTGTCTCTGTCTCTGTCTGTCTCTCTCTCTGTCTCTCTCTCTCCCTGTCTCTGTCTCTGTTTCTCTCTGTCTCTCTCTCCTCTCTGTCCCCTCCTTTCCTCCACACCCCCACCCTCATCCCCTTCCTTAGAACTTTCAAATAAAATAAAATAAAATCTGTATATTTCATTGCTTGTCTCCTCCTGAAATTCTTTTCCTCGAGGAAACAGCAGGGACCTGATAGGCCTGGGTAGGCTCTAGGAATGGCTTTCTTTTCTTGCAAAGAGTAAGGCTCAAGATTTCCCCTGCCAGTTGCCTGTTGGAAGAGGTGGATAGACAGAAAATAACAGCCTCTCTCCTACTCACTTCACATATGTCACCTGGGGACCACATCAGTATCAACTAGGTCCTAAAGATTTAAGGTAGACATAAGGACTTAAGTGATAATGCTATATCTGGTGAGGAAGTTCACCTTAAGTGCTGCAAAATATATAATGATATGTGTATGAAAGTATGAAAGTCCATGTCGTAATGATATGAGTGGGTGGAGTTTTGCATATGATTGTGGGAATCCTTTTATAATACATACTTGCATAAAAGTATTTCATGACACATTTGTATTTATTGGTTATGAGCTGAAGTGATAGCACAGTGGGTAGGGTGTTTGCCTTGCATGCAGCCAACCCAGGTTCAATTCCTCCATCCCTCTTGGAGAGCCCAGCAAGCCACTGAGAGTATCCCACCCTCACTACAGAGCCTGGCAAGCTCCCCGTGGTGTATTTGATATGTCAAAAACAGTAACAACAAGCCTCACAATGGAGACTGGTGACCACTCGAGCAAACTGATGAACAATGGGACGACAGTGTTATAGTGCAGTGCTACTTCAGTAGAGCTGGGGAAAAAAACTTTTGGTTTGTGTCTCGGAAAAATATTAATAGTAGTCTTCAACTATTTCTGTGGCTCTTCCTCAACTCAAATTCCCTTGACCTCTGCAAATAACTGTTTGCCTTGACCATGAAAGGTTAGTAACCACATGGTGACACCCTGATCCTCACGAGGCAGTAGAAGAAAAGGCTCAGTCACTGAAGCTTCTGTCCTGCTTTGTAGCTTTCTAGCCAGTCACTCACGGCAAAGAGTCGACCTCTCATGTGAGTTTGCTATGACTGACTGTCATAGAAAAGCATCACAAACTGAGGATTGCAAACAATAGAAATGTATCCTCTCTCCATGCTGGTGGCTGCTGAGTTAAGAGGTCAGTCGTTTCATAATCGTGGAAACTCTAAGTAAGTCCTTCCTGTTGGTGAAGGCTTTGGGGTTCTCTGGCTTTCAGTAGACTGCTCTAGTCTCTGCCTCTGTCACCAATGCCCTTCTCCCTTATGTGTCTGTCTCTTGGAGACAACCATCATATTAAAACATGGTCCACCCTCTTCTACTATGGTGTCATCTTAACTTTACATGTTATTTTTAAATAAGTTCCTACACTGAGGTATTAGGAGGTAGGAGGCCAACTTTGTTTTTTGGAGGGCGTGGGGGTCAGCATAATTCAACCCCACGTGCCTCTACTTCGTTATCCACAAAATGCAGCTAATAATTACACCCATCTCTCAGGGATTTTGTGTCTAGAATACATTGATAGCCATAAAGGTAATAAAACTATTCCCTTCCAGTTAAACATTAGTTATCCGCCCTTAAATTGAAAAGTCCTTGAGGACCAGATTATCCTAACCCAATTGTCACAAGAACATGATTATAAACTTAAGAAGAGGTAATTTTGAAGAATATAAAAATATAAATAAGCACTGATGCAAAGCTGACTCATATCTTCCTAGCATATTACACAGAAAGTTTTGATTCAATATTGAGTGTGAGTTGCAGAGAGATAAAATTTTCCTGGGGGCATCACCACTTTCCACATAACTTCTAGGTCAACTAAATAATTCATTCACTGAATAATATTTCAAAGGCTTTAAAGTACTAATCAATGTGCTGATAAATATGTGTCCTTCAACGCACATATTTATGTCTGATTTATGTGTGTGTATGTGTGTGTTTGCATATGTATTTCTGTGTAGATTTTGAAAGATTCCTAAAATTTTATCACATACTAGACCTTGACTTTAAATGTCTAGAAAAATAAAAATGCAGAAAAGTTCAAAGAAATATTTTTTCTTCACTCTTCATCTTCAGCACAAAGACCCTAATATCAGCTGAGGGTAAACAAAATGCATGTGGTGTAGCATTCGGGGAGGGCACAGGAAGATATTTGAGGAGCATGAAACAATAATTGTATACATATCTTAATTTCATTTCAAAAATATATATTTTTCATAGTTTTTCATGGGCTGGAGCAATAGCACAGCAGGGAGGGCATTTGCCTTGCACGCGGCCAACCCGGGTTCGATTCCTCCGTCCCATCTCAGAAATCCCGGCAAGCTACTGAGAGTATCCTGCCAGCATGGCAGAGCCTGACAAGCTCCCTATGATGTATTCAATATGCCAAAAACAGTAACAACAAGTCTCACAATGGAGACGTTACTGGTGCCTGCTTGAGCACATCAATAAACAATTGGAGGATAGGACTCATAGTTTTTCATAACATATTGCTATGAAAAATATCCATATAAAAATGAATGAATTACATCTTTGGGTAAAATCAATATTTTGAGGTGTGATAGAAGTTTAAGCATCAGTTTATACATGGGCGATATTGTACTGCTTACCTTTTACAAAGACATGTAATTACAAAGACATGTAATTAAATTAAATCGAGGATGGAGGTATGGGGAGGATGCTTCAAAGCACTCCACTGACTGAACATACTCAGAATGGAATTTAATAAGATTTTTATCATCAATAAAACAGAAGCAATACTGGGTGAATTATGTTCTGCCAAATTAATAAGTAGAAGCCTGAACCCTAGCACCTCAAAGTGTGATCTTGTTTAGAAAGAAGTTATTTTCAGATATTACTAGCTTAAATGAGGTCATATTGAAGTAAACATGGTCCTAAATCTAGAAGGATAATGACCTTTATCAAAGGGAGAAATCTAGGCACAGACTATACCAATAGACAAAAAATAAAGGCAGTGCTGAGGGTAATGAATCTAAATGATAAGGACTGCAAGCCTGTAAGCCACCAAGAGCTAAATAGAGACAAAAACAGTTTTTTCTTCCTATATCTCAGAATGTAATCCTGCTGACACCTTGATATCAAACTTTAAGCCAGAAGAACTCTGAGAAAACAGTCTATGTCTTCAGTTTTAGCAAGCTAGGTTGGGGTACTTTGCAATGGCAGCCTCAACACATAAAATGTGTAGCAATTCACAATCATGATTTATGATTTGAAGAAGGCATTTTCATCTTCTGGCATATTCCATGCATTTAAATTCATGTACAGAAGAAATGATTCCATAAATAATGAGATGAGTTTACCTTCATCATTGGGGAGTTTACCAAATTTGAACCTTATTAGAACCAAGTCCAAAAGGTTAAATAGAAAACAAATATTTCTTATTCTCTTATCCAGGTAGGTCTATCTCCATTGGCCAGCAAAATTAGTTACAGAAGATGTACCTTCACCTGAGTACCCCTTAAATATTTAAGGGAGTGACATCTCTGGGTAGGGGAAACACTGCAGACAGATAGGCAGGGAAGAGCACCAGGCAATGAGATTTTTGGGAAAAAAATAATACCAATATGGGCTTTAAAGAAGTTATCAAGTCACCAGCCCCAAAATAGTCTGAAGCCTGGAAGGCACCATCCAGATGCAGAAACTCATCCCTTCAAAGAAGGAAAAAAATCCAATAATTCCAAAAGGTCATGTTAAGATTGTGGTAAGAAATATTCAGAATGCAAGGATCACAAACCCTTGGACGTATCCTAGTAACTGGAGAGCAGTTTAGGAAAGGCTCAACTATAAAACAACCTTTATAGAGGCAAAATTATAAACAAGAATCTCTGAAATAAAGCGTATATTTCTACTTCTTAACTTGTGTCTAAACTCAACATCACTGTCACTGTCACTGTCCTCCCATTGTTCATCGATTTGCTGGAGCAGGCCCAGTAACATATCCATTGTGACACTTGTTACTCTGTTTGGCAAGCTACCAAGAGTATCCCGCCTGCACAGCAGAGCCTGGCAAGCTCCCTCTGGTGTATTCAATATGTCAAAAACAGTAACAAGTCTCACAATGGAGACGTTACTGGTGCCCACTCGAGCAAATGAAACTCAACATAAAAGAAAAAACTAAAACCCATATAATAAGACAATTGAGCACTGAAAAACAGAAATAGTTTTCTTTCCTTTTTTCTAAATTTTTTTGGGGGAGTGTTTGTTTGTTTCTGTTTTAGGGCCACACCCAGTGGTGCTTTGGGGTTACTCTTGATTCTGCATTCAGGACTCACTCCTGGTGAGCTTGGGGGACCATAAGGGAGGCTAGGGATGGAACCCAGGTCAAAGTACTCTACTGACTGTGGAGTGTGCCGTGTGCAAGACAAATGTGTTATCCACTGTACTATCACTCTGGCCAATAATTTTTTTAAATTTTTCATTTAAACACCACTGTTTACAAAGTAGTTCATTATACAATTGTCACAGGCAATCAATGTTCCAACACCAACCCCACCACAAAAAACGACCTTTCCCCATTCATTGTCTCCATATTCCCAACCACCCCTCAAGCCTGTTCCTTAGAAGGCACACAATAATTTAATTTATATTGCTAATTACAACTAAATAGCTAATGAAATTATCAAAAATATTTCAGTAAAAGGAAGTTTGTGAAAATTGTTCTATCTCACCATGAGGAGGTCTTCAGCTGCCTCGTCTTCCAATAGGCAGAGGTCTGACACCCACCAACTGCCCCCTGGAGCCGTGTAATCCCATCAATGGCCAAGACCCAGAGACTATAAAACCTAGCTCCCGGAAGCGCGTGGTCACATTCGCGGCCGCGTGACATCTTATTATCTCATTATTGCTTTAGACAACCTGGCAGGCTACTGAATGTAACCTGCCCACACGGCAGAGTCTGGAAAACTCCCCTTGTTATACCCAATATGCCTAATACCAGTAACAATGATGGGTCTCATTCTCCTAACACTGAAAGAGCCTTGAATATGGAAGTTTTTAAAATATCAGCACTAGGATGGAGGAGACGTTTCTGGTGCCTGCTCGAGGCAATCAATAAACAACAGGATGATCGTGATCGTGATCGCCATGAGGTTGTTAACTCCTTGTCTGACATTTTACTAATCTGCTTTTTGTGAGCTGAGCCTTCTGGGTTACTGTTTTTGTTGGTTGAATTTACTTGGGTTCTGTGTTTCTTTTCTGTGGAATGTGGTGTGCTCCTACTCAAGTGTCAGTGTTGTGGAATTTGAAGGTATTAGGACTGCAAAGTCCAGAACTTCAGGATCTCTATAACTGGGCCTTGAGTTCACCAAGAGGTGACTGTGGGAAGTGAGCGTGGTAGATAGGGGCTTCTGAAATTATGGCAGAGAGCAGGGTGTGCTGAGGGGATGTGAGAGGTGAGAAGCATGTCTTCCAACCATATCTCCACTCCGAGATGGCCTCAGAATTCTCCAGACTTACTTTTTAATCACTTACTTTGGATCCCTCCATTCCTGAACCCTGGTTTGGAGAAAACAATATCACTTTCTTCACCTGCAAAAGAGCTCTACATTCCTCGGTTAGGTCCACTGCATTAGGAAGTTTCAGTGACATGTGCAAAAAGGTTCCTCATACACAGCTTCCAAAAGAGCCCCCAAAAGTAGACTTTTTATACAAGTCCTGAACTTTTGTTGTCTTTTATAACTGCAATCTTGTAGGAACAACTCTTCTATTGCTCCTGGGGTGGAGGTATGGTTTAGGGTGCCTGAGCTGGGTTGGATCCCTATAACCACAGTCCTCACCAAGCATAACCAGATACTTTACTGGTGGACTTAGAGCACATCAGGTGGCCTTCCATGGCAGCGTCCCAGCAGCATCGCCTCTTCAGGTCCTAGATCTCACCTCCCTGGCCAGACTGAATGAGATTCACAAGAGGGGGTCTTCTCTCAGCCCCCTGAGCACTGCTTGAAAAGCTGCCTTCCTCCCCCATAAAATCAACACTTAAACTGCTCCAAAACAATCACCTCACAATCCCAAAGGATATGATTAAGTGATTCTTTGGACTCTTATTTTCTCATTAAATTAAAAGGAGCAGGTGGTACAAATTTATTTTTCATTTCCTCCTCACTGTGTCAAAAAATTAACACTTACATGTTAGTTAACTTCACTGTAGATCCTCTCATAGCTGTTACTTTGCTATTAACTCAGTACTCCCTAGGGTACCTCTGCTGTGAATGTTCATAAACTGGGGAGTAGAGAAAAATTGTTGACAGTTTGGTGGACTGGATTGGGAACAAAATGAAATAATTCTCTTGCATGTGGGTAACAGGCATTTTAGTCACGATACAAAGTTTAATACCATGCAAAGTTTAATCACCTGAAAAACAATGACCACTGGTTGATGGGGAGACTCGGTTGATCTCAACACTATCCATTTATCATTTTGGATTCTCAGAATCAAAAATCTGTATCAATGGACAGCATACATTTTTTTTTGAATAGTAAAGCCAAAAAAAAAAAAAAACAACAGGGACTGAAGGAGAGACCTCAAAGGGCTAAAGTTTATGCTGTGTATAGCAGAGATGGCTCAATCCTTATTCCCAAGCACGACCAGTGTCAAGTTCTGAGTAGCCCTGACGAGAAGTAGCGCCAAGCACCACTGGTTGTGTCCTCCAAACAAATTAAAACAAAAAAGTCACAGAACACATGATCAATTAAATATATATTCCTCAATTCTCTGCCTTTCGGTCTTTCCTTAATAGTTGCTTCTCTGTCTTCTGATATTTACTCCTCGTCCAACCTTCTCCCTGACCTTTCCTGCCTCGTCACCTCCCACAACACACCTCAGACATTCTGTCAGCAAGATACATGTGATTCACTACACATTTTGAGACGAGAAGAGGAAATTGGAGAACTGAGAATGACTAGAACATTTTATTCTGGACAGACTTAATTAAACCAACAGATAACCTTTACGTTGCTGAATCATCCCAGGTAGTAAGCAGGCTTGAACTAAATTCTGTCTTAATTGCTCCATTTTATTGCATTTTTCAATCCTAGTATCCAGGGAGCAGAAATTGGGGGGAAAGTTCTTGAACAATACCAGAGAAAATTTAAGAAATAATTAAAAGCAATACTTCTTTTGCATAGCTACATATCCAAGTTTTAAGATAATGCCCTACCAGCCACATGTATGTGGCAGATAGCCCAAGAGTAGTAATATTTCATGAAGATTGTTCCAGATCTTGATTATTTTTTCCTATTTAAAATACATCCTAGGGAATTTTCTTTAAGAACTTGAAGGTGAGAGTCTGGGAGATGGCACCTTAAGTATCTTTCTTATTAGATGAGAAGAATATTAAGATGTAATATTTTAATTTAAAAATAGCAGGGTAGCAATAAAACAATTCTTTAAAGAGAGTAGGGAAGGGTCCTTTAAAAACAAACACAAAAATCAACAATAGTTGCAGACAAATGATGCTAGTAGTAGTTTAAAGGGCAAAGTGATTACCTATCATAATAAATACAAAAAGGAAAATTTTGTTCATAACATAAATAAGGAAAAATGGAAAATAGAAATAAATTTGAAAAAAGTAAAGACACTAAAAAGCACATAAAAGATCAATGAATAAATAGGTACACTGCAAAATCCTGATAATTAACATAAACATTTTGATTAGTTTTATGCTTTTAGTAAGTAGTTTGGTTTTATTTTCCTGTTATGCAAAAATTTTAAGAGATTTTAAATTATTAAAAAGGTGTTATTTTATGTTTTATCTAGTTTAACTATCATTTTAATTTTAAAATTACAGGCCTACAGTACTATTTTAGAATTATTTTTCTTTCAAACAAATAGATTTAATGTGGCTAAGAGATATAGTAGATTGGGTAGGGCACTTGCCTTGCTCATAGCTGACCCCTGGTCCAATGCAAGGCAAGAAATTAATACCCTGTACCACATGTGGTCTCCAAAGCCCCACCAGGAGTGATTCCTGATTGCAGAATGAAGAGTAAAATGAGCACTGCTGATGAGGTCCAAAAGTAAACAAACAAAATACAGAAAATATGTCTGTTGCTTGTATACATAGCTGAATTTTGGTTGTTATATAAGCACTACTGTACAAGTTGGGTTTTGCTAGCTTGTTTGCATTGAGTTTTGCATTTCTACAGAATTCTTTGCCTTTCATGATCAGTAACTTGAGGATATTTCACTCTGGTTGGGTGTGTGATATTTTCCCCTGGGGCAAGTTGTTCCCTTTCCACAAATTAAAATTCACATATTTTCAACAAAATACTTCTGAATTACATATTTGAAATCATTGGATTCAATATTTTCCCTTTTTTTCTATATCGTCCAATCTGGAACTCTTGGATCTCTTTTTTTCCTTCCCTCTCCTTTCTAATTGTTGGTTTGGAACTGCTTTTTAAAATTTCATCCTTAATATTCTGACTATCAATGATATTCCTTGCTCCTGATTGGTCTGGAGAGTGTTCATTCTATTTATTCTATTATTTTGATTTTTTCCCCTTCTTTTTTTAACTTCTATAGAGACAAGCACACCAGCACGCTCACAGGTAAGCGCATTGTCATTTCTTTTTAGCCTCTTTTGAAACATTGAGGTATTCTAACTTACATGTTCTTTACACAATGGCCCAATAATGAGGTCGTTATTTTATAGTTGTGAGATAGTACACCACTCTCTCCATCAGTGCACCAAGAACCCTCACCTTTGTCCCATGGTCCCTGCCTTTCCACCTCAGTTCCCATTTCTACAGATTATCTGAATTTGTTTCCCTTGGGGACTGTCTAACCTATGTTTTTTTCTTTATATGCCACATATGATGAAGACCATATAGTATTAACCTCTTACTTTCTGGCTCACTTCACTCAGCATGACACCCTCCAATTCTATCTAAGATGCAGCGAAGTTCAACATTCATCTTTCCT
>JAOXYA010135116.1:0-10209 GCA_028565675.1 Sorex palustris | reverse complement strand
GATTCCCAGCATCCCATATGGTCCCCCGAGCACTGCCAGGAGTAATTCCTGAGTGCATGAACCAGGAGTAACTCCTGCGCATTGCCAGGTGTGACTCAAAAAGAAAAATAAAATAAAATAAATAGAATTTGAAGTTTCTATGGTGACTGTTGGGTGACATCATTATTTCAGATATAATTCCATAAATATCCCATTGTTCTCCATTCATATCACTAAGTGTGAAATATATCTCTACAAGAAAACCTTTACAAGTTTTTCTGGTAAAGGTCCCACTGCATGGCAGTACAATTTTCCTGTTGATTGAGACAAAGTGCATATAATTATAACACTAGGGGCTGTAGGGGAGTGAGGGAGGTGTCAGTTCCAACACCCTCCTTACTCAAGGTCTGAATTCTTGCTTCTCTACAGAGAGTTTGAATTCTAAATCATCACTTTTTACCCACTAGATGTACTTTAAGGAGAACCCAGACTCCTTTCTGTAGATTTCATCAATGTATGAATGTACAATGTATACATTGTATGATGTATAAAAATAATTTCTTTGAGGAGACATAGTACAGAGGATACAGCATTTGCTTTAAACCCAGTTGAGACAAGTTTGATCTTCTGCACTGCCTGTGGTCAAAGAAGCCCTACTGGGAGTGATCCCTAAGCATAGCTTGATATGGCCCAGAAACAAATCCCCCAAATTCATTTTGAAGTATTTTGTTGAGAAATTATTTATATGCAATGTTACACTAGTTTCAAATGTACATTGCTGTAAATTGATATTTTTATATATTTTAAAATGTTAAATAAGTCTAATCAGCATTCATCACTATACATAGGTTACTTGTTTTCTTGTAATAGAATGCATAATTAATCTCTTAACAACTTTCAAAAATGTAATATAATAGTATTTTTAAGCATGCCAATGGTGCTGCGTATATTGCCCGATGAATTCTGGTTTTATAAGTGTTCCTATTGACCATATTTACCTATTTTGTTGAGACATAAATTTTCCCTGCTATAGTTTTCTTAAAAATTAAAAATACTATCACAAACTCCATCCAGTTTTATTTCTGTCTAATTATCCAAAGAAAATGAAAAAACTATCTCAAAAAGAGTGATCTACATCTTTGTGGCAATTTTTAACAACAGTCAAAACTTGGGAACAACCTGCCTCTATATCTAGAGAAACGTATTAAGAAATGTGAAAATCTATGTCTTTTCCTATGTATGTACAGAAAATCATTCAAATGGGAAAGAAAATAAGTAAATCTTGTCATTTGTGACAAGATGGGTACACACTTTTGGCATTATGCTAAGGCAAATAAATCAGAGAATGACAAATATCATATAATTTCACTAATATATGGAATCTAAAGTAAGGAAAAGAAAATACTAAATTCATGAATATGGATAATAAGAGGTACTTGCTAGGAATGCAGCACAGGTTAAATGGAATAAATTTTTAGCTCATTTTCCCTGTCTTCTTTGAGGGCCTCTTCATCAACTTATTGAAGTTCCCTCATAAATTTCAGGGAATTAATCAATTTACTATTGTTATTTATCAGCTAAGTTTTTGACATGACTCAGAAGTGTAAAATATCATAAAGTGATGCAATTTCTTGTTATTGGTTATTTTTTAAAAATTCCTTCCTGTCACTTTGGTGCTGTTGGCAGCAAAAACACTCAAATCAGTTGATGATTCAGAGAAGTTGGTATGTTTTTGCAATCCTGAGTGCCCCAGTACTTCAGCCATGAATGAACAAATTCTGCTTCAATTCAAAGTATTATAGTTGTTTACAAATTTGCTTGGACATAGGCCAACAAAATAGACAAATTGGATTTCTACGGCATGTGTCAATAACCTTTTAACCAAAAAGTTACCCAAACTCCTCTTGAACCAGTGCTCCATGATGGCATTGGGAGACTTCCTCTACTCTCACAGACTTTTTCACTTTCACTCTGGAACTACATCCACAACACTTCTAGAAAACAATTGTGTGGATTTTCCTCTGCCCTAGACCAAGGAAATTTATGTCTCTTACTATTTAACCAAAGGTTGAGACTATCTGCTGAAGTTTGGCAACAGTTCCCACAGATTAGGGCATCATTGCCACAGGACAGCCGTGCACCACTCTCTTCAGAAGCCACTTACAAGTCCATGCTATTAGAGTCTTTATTTTTCTTTTCTTTTCCAATTTTTTATTTAGTCACTATGATGTACAATACTAGTAATAACAGAGGCTCAAGCTAACAATGTCCTAAAACGGTACTCACCACTAGAGCCATCAGCCTCACTCATCCGGGTTTCAAGGTGCCTTGCAGCCACAGGCAACCCTGTGCTCTTGGTAGACTGTTCTGTAGGTTCAGGGTCTCTGACTGGTAACCATTTGTTATCACTTGATTTTGGTCCTTAATAACCCGCACCTATCTCATATTCTGTATTTGTCCTTCTTTCAACTGACTTCATTGACCAGTTGGCTATGAGTCAAAGTTTTCCACTACTCCTCAGCAAACTCTAGAAAAGAACTTAGTTACTGTGTACACTTTTATTTTTTTGGTCTTTGGGTCACACCTGGCATTGCACAGGGGTTACTCCTGGCTCATGCACTCAGGAATTACTCCTGGTGGTGCTCAGGGGAACATATGGGATACCAGGATTTGAACTCGGGTCCACCTCATGCAAGGCAAACGCCCTACCCGCTGTACTATCACTCTGGCCCTTCCCTTCTTGAGTCTTCACCTGGAACTGGGCACCCACCCCACAGGACAATTGCCCGTATGAAGTTTTGAGTAAGACATATCCCCCCCAAACTGGGCCATGCGGAAGTTGACTGAGACATGTTTAAATCCCATGCCACTTGCAGAACCTGGCCCCACAACCCCGCACAGCTGGATGCAGTCAATGTTGCCTTGCACTGAGGGATCCTTTTGATCCAAGAATTAGTTGGTTATCTGGAACACATGATGAGGTTCCTCTTTAATATAAGCCACTCTCAACAGAATTTACCCATGGGATTGGCAGACACCAAGGAGGGAAGTGGCCAGGGTTTCAAGATATACTATATCTAGTCCCCAAACCAGGATCAAACCCATAGCTTTGAGATCAACCATGTCTGAATCTCATTAGTTTCTTGTTCAAGATTTCCCTAAAGCAAGAGATTCGGGGCTGGAGTGATAGCACAGTGGCTAGAGCATTTGCCTTACATGCAGCCGACCCAGGTTCAATTCCCAGAATCCCATATAGTCCCTGAGCACCGCCAGGAGTAATTTCTGAGTGTATGAGCCAGGAATAATCCCTTTGCATAGCTGGGCGTGACCCAAAAGGGCAAACACTATACCTGCTGTGTTATGGCTCCAACCCTGGCCAGCTGTAATGAACATGAATTGTCCAGTTCTGTAGTTTCCTAAAACTCTCCATCCTTACAGGTGAACTTCCCCCTTTGTTCCATACCCCATTCTAGCTGAAACTGGGCCATCAGCCAAGTTACTCTGGGGTGAGAATCTTAAAAGCATGGCTGCCCAAGGGACGAAATCCCACAGGCTAAGGCTAAAGGACCCCTGGAGGGAGGGCTGGTAGAGATGACTCAGAGCAGAAAGAGGAAATAGGAAAGGCGGCACTGAGAAATAGGAAAGGGAACAATGAGAAAGAACCTTCCAGAAGAAACAGTAAGTCAAACCCCTCTATACAAAGAAAAATTGTGGTGAACACTGGGAAATGTGGAGAGAGGGCAGGACTTAGGGTTCAGGCCATGCTGGGGGTACCAAGGCGGTGACTGGTGAGGGACACAGTCTGACCAGAAAGCTCACGTGTCTAATATGTGGAGAATATTTGGCATGAGAATGAGGTCATGGGACAGAGCAGATAGGAGGTTCTTGGTGTCAGGCAAGAAGTGGTGGGATTTGGCCTAGATATTCAGAGGTGGTATTCAAAGCAGGGATACACTTCAATAGGAGTCAAGCACTTCATGGTGGATTAATGAATCAGCAAGATTCATAGGGTTCTGACATCATCTTCTTCATGTGGGGTTCCCCAGGAAGAGGCATGTTCACACTGGATATTTGTCATATCAGATAAGATCATTAGGATCTTTGAAGTCATTATCTTTTTTGGTTGGCTGGCCCCAGGTGGATTGTGACTCTAAATTCAAGGCTATGATCACATTCTTGCATTTATGTTGCCACCAGGACCTCTCTTCATCAACAGGAGCTCAAAGATCTGAGGTCCAGGCCCAAGTTTCACCCAAGTTTCAGCTCAATCACTGTAACAACCTAAGTGTTGGCAGCAGTTCCTGGAGCTTACCCGCATGATTCTGGCTACAGAAAGCTCCAGCATCCAGAGTTGACCTGATTTGAGAAGAGATCTTCTGCAAGGGATGATGAGGCCAGCTCCAGTATCCACAAGGGCAGGAGTCAGACCAGAGTTATGAGGTCATGTGACTTCCCAGCAAGGGTAAAGCCCTACTGGAAAAGGAAAGACCAGTCTGAGGAGAAGGACCCTGAGAACCCGCCAGCCACACAAGGGCTAGCCTGAACCCCTTCGTCAGGGCAATCTCACACTGACCCTCTGGTCTACACTTCTGGTTTCTCTTCCTGTGTCCTTCACCACTTCTTCTCTAACATTTTGCTTGGGTATTGCCACCTCAATCTCTACACAGCCTCAGACCAATTCCGTGGGCCATTCTCTCTTCAATCTCTACTGCCTCTTAGGGGTAGCCAAAGAATCCCTGGGCTGAGAAGTCACCACTGCACTGCTGTGTTTCCAGCACTGGACCAGCACCTCCAGGAGCCACCTCTTCATATCAACCTGGAGCAGTGCCCAGGGTGGCGGGTACCATGAGCCTAGATTTCCATTCTAACCCATCCTTGTTTTCACTTAGGCCTTACATCCATTTCACTTGCAGCACTGAGGAACTGAATGGCCTTAGAAATAGAGCCAGGTAATGACAAACCCTTTTCACCAACTCTGTGATAATCCCTTTCCCCTCACCCCACAAATCAGGCCACTGTTGTCACTCCTCAGACCATTGCAATAAGACTCCTATTGGCAGGCCAGAAAGATACTACAAGGCAACTTGCTTGTGGCAGACTCAGACTCCATCCCTGACAATCCTATATGAATCCAGGTTCAACCCCCAGCACCCTGGCACTCCCCAGCCCTTCCAGAGGTGATCTCTGAGAAAAGAGCCATGAGTAAGCCGTGAGCACCAGGGAATGTGAGCCCTCAACCAAATAAATCACTAAATAAGTCTCCCATTGACTTTCCTTACTTGTCCACACTCCCCACCTGCTTTTCCAGACTCCAGCGCCTTCAATCAACAAGGTGGACTTTCAAAAGATGTCGGTCTGATCATGTCTGTCCTTTCCTGGAATGCCAATGATATGTCACATGCCTCAATCTAGCATCCCCCAAAGGCCTCAAGGCCCTCCATGGTCTGAGTCTGTGCAGCTTCCTCCTCATCCTCCCCAGCCACACCTCTCTAGAGGACCCTGGACTGACCACACTAGGTCTCCCTGCTGATTGCTGGGCTTACCAAGCTTGAGCCAACAAGCAGGGCCTCTGTACTAGCTGCTACCTCTGCCTGGAGTTCTTCACCTCCTTGCTACCCGGCCAGCTTCTGCACTAGCCTCATTTCTGCTCAGTTTTCCCCCATGCCAGGGGTCATCCTGACCCCTGAACTGCCTCTTCAGTGTCAACTGCCTAATCCTGCTGTGATTTTTTTCAACATGCTTTTACTACCTGCAAAGTATGCTTGTTTGTTTATTCATTTCTTTTTTTCTCTTTTTTTTTCTTTTTGGGTCATACCCAGTGATGCACAGGGGTTACTCCTGGCTTTGCACTCAGGAATTACTCCTGGAAGTGCTCAGGGGACGATATGGAATGCTGGGGATCAAACCCGGGTCAGCCGTGTGCAAGGCAAATGCCCTACCCACTGTGCTATTGCTCTGGCCCCTCATTTATTTTTAAATCATTGATTTTTAACAGTAGAACCAATAGTATTGTTTTATACTTGCCATGCGGCTACATCATGCCCACTGCTCATGTCTGACTTATTCCATCATTATATCTTCAGATCCTCACCCCTACTCTGTCCCAGCAACTTTCAGTCACAGTTCTTACTGACCATGTGCCCGAGTGTGTTTCCACTGGGAATAGTCTTATCCCTTGCTTTACTTCCTTATACTCTACAATTGAATGGGATCATCTATTGTTTGTCTTCTTTCTAATTCACATGTCATGAGATCCTCTAATTCCATCCAAGCTGCAGCAAACTGCATGAGCTCATCTTAGTCATGGCTGAGTGGTATTCCATTGAGCCTGGACAACACCGTTTCTTTAGCCACTCATGCATTGTTGGGTACTTGGCTGATTCCCAAATCTTCATTGTTGTAAATAGTACTGCAATGAACATAAGAGGTCACATGTCCAAAAGGACATAGGCTTATTCATTTATTATCTGCCACCTGACTGTGGATAAGAGCAGCAAGTTTGTCTCTTTCTGCCTCCTCTGTGCCTGACAGAGTAGGGCCTGGGTGATCATATGTCACCATTGCTGCTTCCAGGACCCTCTCCAGATCTTCAATATTCCTATAACAACATTGACTCTATGATGCCGGTGTTCCTAGGTTGAAATTGTAAAATACATCACGGCCTGACATGAGAAAGCTAAAAGGTGGTAGGCCTGGGAATGGAGACAGCTCCCTTTGAATCTAAAAGCTTCTCCCCTGCTTAAGAACTTGTCCCCAAACCCACACGCACCTCCAAAGTGGCCAGGATCTATTTCAATTCCTGAATGGAAGAACTCACTTGATACAGATGGGATGGAGAGATAGTACATTTGGTAGAACACTTGCTTACCCCAGACACTGTAAAGGGTTCCCTGAGCCTCACCAGGAGTCATTCCTGAACACAGAATCAGGAGTAAGCTCTGAGCACTGGCCAGGTATAGTCCCCAAACAAACAAACTAAACAGAGAGAGAGACACACAGAGATTGAGCACAGGTACGATCCTGAGACAACCTGATTTTAATTCTTATTCCTTCCCATGCTGCTGCTGATCCTTCTGAGTCAACTTTCCTTATCAGAGAAATAGGAAAATAAATCCTAACTCTATTGAAGCCTGGTATAATATGAAGAATACTGGTGTTTATAAAGCTCTCAGAAAAGTGCCTATGGCATACTTAAGTGCCACAGAAATGCCTCTTGAATAATCACTCGGGTAGGTGACTGCCTTGTATGAACAAGCGCTAATGAATTTCTCTGCTTTTTAATCATCCACATTTCTCTGCCCCCCTGCTCCATAGAAGAAAATGGGTGGCAGGTCCTTATGAAACTTTGCCTTAGAGGGGAGAAGGCTGCAAACACACTCCTGACTCACGATGAGTCAGACTCTACATGAATTAGACCCTCTCAAGCATGACTTTGAACAACATGTCAGATCAGGCCAAGTTATTGACATTGACACAGAACCATTGAACCTCCAAGTTAAAAAGAGTCTTCAGATCATTGGTCAGCATTCTTTTCCTGCACGCATGAAACTTAAAAAAATAAAAAACACATTTTGGGTCACAAAGCAAATCGCAAAAATATCCGAAAAAATCAATATCATACATGCCACATTCTCCAAACAAAATGCACGTCAATTAGAAATAGCCACAATACCAAATTCCCTCACCCTTCATCAATGGGAATGGGAAACATACTTCTAAATAACTTATGTAATAAAGAATTCAAAGTAGAATTTAAAAACTCTGAGGCCAGGACTTGTGGAGAGAGGGGTGCAAAGGCGGGTGGAAGAGTGGGGTGATAGATATCTTTTGTATATGCATAAAATCTCGTATTTTTTTGTATATGCATAAAATGCATTTTGTAAATGCATAAAATCTCGAATAGTGCCTAACACACAAATTGTTTGAACGGATCAATGAACAAGATAAATGGGAGCCACACACAGGTGGCGTGTAAGCTCATCTACCAGCCCTATTTCAGAGACTCATTATTAAATCTCAAAAGAGATCAACTAGCCGCAACAATTACTCAGATACACCAGTCCCAGCTAAGGCCTCTGGGGTGGAGCAGGTCAAGTTTCTGCATCTCCAAAGTTCCAGCAGCCCAGTCACACCTACAACCCAACAGCTGCTGCCATGCCTCGGACCAGACTCAACTGTCTCTCAGACTGTGTTCCCCAGAGATGCAAAAACTTCAAAAATATTCAGATGTACCAGGTTTTTTGTTTGTTTGTTTGTTTGTTTTTAATTTTATTGAATCGTGAGATAGTCACAAGCTTTCATGTTTGGGTTACAATCACACAATGATCATACACCCATCCCTCCACCAGTGCACATTCCCCACCACCTATATCCCCGGTATACCCCCCATTTCTCACCCTCCCCCTGCCTCCATGGCAGACAATATTCCCCACACTCCTTCTCTACTTTTGGGCATTATGGTCTGCAATACAGACACTGAGAGTGCTGAAAGTAAAGAACCAAAAATGATAATCTCTCAGTGTCTGTACTGCACCAGGTTTTTTTGACTGAAAATTCCAGGCCTTCTCAGGAGTTGGGATGGGCAACTTCCCCCAACACCCACACCCACATCCCACCACTATTGCCATATGAGCTCACTTGCCTTCTTAAATATTCTGAATTTTCTTTTTTGTTTTGTTTTGTTTTGTTTTATTTGGGGACTACACCCAGTGATGCTCAGGGGTTACTTCTGGTTCTGTGCTCAGGAATTACTCCTAGCAGTGCTTGGAGGATCATATGAGATGCCCACGATAGAAGTTGACTGTGTTGACTGTGTGCAAAGCAAACATCCTATTCATTGTACTATTGCTCCAACCCCTTAATATTTTCTGGAACATGTGGCTGTATTCATGGCCAAGCAACATCTCTGAAGTCTATAATACTAACATTCCAGATTGGATGGGAATGTAACATAGAAGCCAACTAAACTCAACTAATAAAATCATTAACACAGAAGGCTTAACAAGCAACAATAGCTTAGTAAACCCTCAGACAAGGACTTAATGTCCCGTGGTAAGATAAAATAATTTTCAGAAATTCTCTTTTATTGAATTATTTTTTAAATCATCCCATTAGTCATACAAGAAATATAAAATAAATTATTGTGGGCCTGCTACAGGGTCATACTTGAAGGGTGTTTGGGAAAATGGAGAAAATGGTGGAGGGAAGGTGGCTGTGGTGGTGGGATTGATGTTGGAATATAGAATGCCTGTAACAAATAATCATGAACAACTTTGCAAACCACTGCTTTTAAATAAAGTGAGGGTAAAAAGATAAGTAGGAAGAAGCATACACAATTTTACTAAAAAAAGAAATAATAGGAAATTCTTGAATTTAGCATTCAGAAACAAAGATCAACAGAATCCAAAGAAAGGAAGAAAAGGAATGCAGTAATAGGAGAGCTAGAATAATATAGAACATTTAAAAAAGAAAAGATAAGTAAAACCAATTTTTTATTACAACTAATAGAATCTGACATACAGATCAAATTTATAGGTAGAAGGATGAGACAAACATTAGGAATCTTAAGGGGAATAGAATAACAACTACATTAGTAACTTCAAAAGACAACTTAATGAAGAATTTCATACCAATAAATCTGAAAATTGTACAGTATGAACAATTTCCTAGGAAAATAGAATTTAAGAACATGACATCAAGAAGAAAACAGAAACCTGAACAGAAGAAAACCACTAAAAGATTTTAAAGTTAAGTTTACCCACAAAAAAAAAACCAAAAGTTGACTGAGCTATTTTGTTTTGTTTTGATTTTGTGCCACATCTGGCAGTGCTCAGGGATTACTCCTGGCTCTTCACTCAGGAATTCCTCCTGGCCATGCTTGGGGGACCACATGTGATGCCAGAGATTGAGCCTGGGTTGGCCACATGCAAGGCAAGCACCCTATCCATTATACTATTTCTCTGCCTCTGGCCAGTTTTAAAATGAGTGCTATCAGATTTAGAGAGGCCAACTGGTGAGATCAAACCTCACCTCTTCTCTTGTATTCTGGAAAATAAAAAGAAAGAACACTTCAAACTCAAACCAAACACATTTTAAAATCTTGGCTACAAAACCAGACACATAGTACCAGAACAAAAACTCCAAGTTAACCCCATTAACAGTAACGCAAAATCCTACACAAAATGCAAGCAAATCAAATAGAGCAATACACCAACCATTGTACATTGTGTC
>JAOXYA010135099.1:0-10209 GCA_028565675.1 Sorex palustris | reverse complement strand
GGGCCCCCCAAGGGGGGGGGGGGGGGGTGGGGGGGGGGGGGGTGAGGAATAGTAGTAGGGAAATGAGGCGCATTGGTGGTGGGAAATGTACACTGGTGAAGGGATGGTGCTGGATGACTGTATGACTGAAATCCAATTATGACCAGCTTTGTAATGATCTATCTCGTGGATAGTCAATTACAAATATTTAAAAAAAAATTTAAAAATATTAACGTGGAGTTCATGCCCAATTCAATCAGCTTAGCCAATGGCTGAATAAATACAGTACTCCTACATTTAAAAAAAATAAAAATAAAAAGGGGAATTTTCTTCTTCTAAGCAGATGGCATCTTCTTTTTGTTGATAAACCGGCACTTTGGTTGTTCTGCATTTTAGCTGTTGTAACTCTGCAGCCAACACCGTGGTGGATCTAACTTTCTGTGTTTGTATTTTAATATTCTTTGGCTAAATTTCCCAAAGTGGGATAATGAATCCTATGACTCTATCTTCTGCTTCTTTTTTTGCAGGGGAGGTGGGAGGGGGGGGGTGTGGTGGAGTCACACCTGGTGGTGCTCAAGGCTTAGTCCTGACTCTGTGCTCTGTGCTCAGTGCTCTGTGCGACCCCGTGGCAGGGATCAGAGGGATCAAATTCAGGCTGGAGCAATAGCACAGCGGATAGGGGGTTTGCCTTGCACGCGGCTGACCCGGGTTCAATTCCCAGCATCCCATATAGTCCCCCGAGCGCTGCCAGGACTAGCTCCTGAGTGCAGAGCCAGGAGTAACCCCTGTGCAATGCCAGGTGTGAGCCAAAAAGAAAAAAAAAAAAGAGGAATCAAATTCGGTCAGCTACATGCAAGGTGAGCACTTTAGCTGCTGTACTATCTCTCCGGTCCCTCCCTTCCGCTTCTTCAGGAAGAGCTAGAGCATTTCCCCAAAGATTTGCCCTGATGTGCATGTCCACCAGCTGGGTAGGGCACACCGAGTGAACGCTGCCCCTGCACCTCCTCCAACACCGGGGGCACTGCCGTGGGGACATTGCTGTTTGGATGCAAAAGCCACTCTCAGCAGTACGAGGCTGGAGCCGTGCGCCTTTAAGCAAGGAGCAGGAAAATCCAAGGGAAACACTGTCTTCAGTCTTCTGTTAGGTCCTGTGGCCACTGGGGCCCGTGCTGATGAGGTCTCAAACAGACATGACGCATGTGTGTCACTCTGTGCCAGGCCGATGCTGACGTGCCCTGCCCAGCCCTCCTGCAGTACTTCCTGCAGTTGGGATCGTCCCTGTCTGTCTGGTTTATGTTCCAAGGCTCCTGCTTCTCCTGGGCCCCCTCCCTACCCCCACCCTCCCGCACTGCTGGCCTCCCTCCTGGACACAGGGCCCATATCCATCTTGGGCTCATGCGACACAGCTGCTGCCTTGCCATCAGCTTGCCCACCTGTCATGGCCCAGTGGTTAAAGATATTATGTCCCCCGCCCAGAAAAAATAGTTTTGGCATTTCGGGTCACACCCGGCGATACTCAGGGTGTTCCTCCTGGCTCTGCACTCAGGAATCACTCCTGGTGGGGCTCGGGGGACCCTACGGGATGCTGGGAATCGAACCTGGGTGGGCTGCGTGCAAGGAAAATGTCCTCCCTGCTGTACTATCACTCTGGCCATCATCCCATTTTTTTTTTTTCTTGCAAAAATGTGAGGAGCAACTATCATAGGAAGCTTAGGGGAAAGAGAAAGAACAGTACCGGTGTTACTGGGGAAAGAGGGTGTGGCGCAATTATGTTTGTATGATGAAACACAGCCAAGGCCCATTGGTTCTCCCTCAGCATCACGATCTTCCTCAACCCTCCCACCCCTGGAAGACAGGAGGGCAACCAGCAGCAAAGGGAGGGCTGGAAGGGCCTGGCTAAAAGTGCAGGGTCATGAGTTGGGACTAGGGTTTCGGCTGTGACAGCTGGGCTTCACCGTGGCTCAGGTATGCCCAGATGTGCGGATGCACCAAGTGTGAAGAGCCCAGGCACACACCGCAACTGAGTCTTTGAGCATCCTAACGTGCAACGGAGGGCACGACCAAGTGTGCAAAGCACTGCAGCCAGAGCTGGGGAGCCGTCAGCATGTCCGCTAGGGCCCCACCCAGAAGGAAGTCACAGCTCTAGAGGCAGCAGGCAAAAGCTAAAGGGCTAAAAATTCCTTATTATATGGGACACACAATGGCTTGTGTCAAAGAAGAAATTGTAATGGAAATTAGCAAATACAAAGATACAAATAATGAAATTGTAAACACAGCAAAACTTGTAAATTATGGATTTCAGAACCCCGTTTCGCAACAGTGTCAATGAATGTAATGCCAACAGTGTCAATGAATGTAATGCCACCCAACTGTATGCTTAAAAAGTGGTTAGCATAATTAAAATTTATCTTTTTATTTCACATACACAAAAAAATCTGGAAGAACATTTATAGTTTTTAGTGGTTATATTAGGTAAGAAAAAAAGCTAAAAAGTTATAAATCTAAAATAACAAAATAGCTCCAAGGAAAATATATGAGAACAAAGATCAAAATAAAAATAAAAGAAGTAAATTATTATTTTTTTGGCAAAGATTAATAAAATCGACAAATCTGGCAGGACTGTTCTATTAAAAATAAGTTCTAATAAGCACTACTAAAATTAAACATAAGTAGAGATATAAAAGAGATTAAAAAGGCAATGAGAAAAACTGTCAAGTAACCACGCTTATACAGTTGACAATTTAGGTTAAAAAAATTACCAAGGGCTGGTTAAGAACACACTGTAACATAAGGAATTTATACATCAATACTGGTTCTTTTATTTTAAAACTCTAGGTGTCCAAGCGAATGAAATAAAACCTCCATCAGTGGAGCTCAGGCTAAGAATGCGTTTCTGCACTGCTGGCTGCTGAGTTGCTGGCGGGGACGGTGCCCGTGAGAAAGGACTTACCTTAGCCTCCTGCTCATTGAAACTATTAGTGCTGAACATCTGGGCCACTGCCTCGAAAGCTGCCGTGAGCGGCAGCATGAACTGCTCATACTGATCCTCATCCTCTCCTGTAAGAAAACAATGCAACATGAAGAAGCCCGCAACTCTATACACGTGCAAATAAAAAGAACAAGCCGACATAAGGACAACTCAAGGAGGCCCCTTAATTATTCCAACAGGTATTAATGGTGGTTTCAAAACGAAAACCAATAAAAGAGTGGTTTCAAAATATAGAAAGAAAAATTTAAAGCAGAAAAGTATCCAAATCACCCAGTTCAGGCATGCTCAGGTGTTTCTGGTGCTGAGTCACCAGGGAGCCTGCTAGGATGCGAGGTCATTGGTTTTTCCTTCTGTGAGAACTCTAGCTGGATGAGAAAGGATCACATCTGGCGCATGACAAAGAGGTGACACCACAAACCTGATTTAGGGGCTCGGATATACCTTTCGTTTTTCCGAATACTGTAGTGTCATTTTAGTAGGATTAAATTTATATAGCTCAAATTTAAATTAGCTGACCCCCAAACACGTTACAATATAGAGTTAGAAAGGCACTTAAGCCTTTCCAGTTCACATGGGCCAGTAAACCGGGTATTTCAGGGTTCCTCACAGGGTCACAGGGTTTGTGCCTCGGTGTGGGGTAAGGGGTCAGCAGTCAGGAATTTCAGTTCTCCTGCTTTACAGACAAGGACATGAACAGAATCTCAGCGCCACTGTGCAACAGAGGAAAACTCGGGCATGTACTGTCACCATCTGGTCACAGGAGCTGTTCTTGGTGAATCAGATGGTATTGCAGGCAGCTTTATTACTGCAGGAATCACAGAAAGGACCTCCACCACATTGCGTTCTCTATCCTCAAAACTTTTAACCAGGCCAGACAGTCTCTAGGGTTTATTGCAGTACCTAAATCCACCATGAGGAGACGCCCAAGTGCTGTGTAGAAGGTAGTTCGACACCGCATGTCTGTCAGGTTGGACTGATTGTTAATACCCAAAAATGAAAAGTGCTCACTCTATTGAAGAAAAGAAAACAAGTTTAAAAGATAAAAAACATAATAAGCTGGAGGCAGGAGGCATACCCGTCATTTCAGAATTATGGTGCTCTTTAAATAATGGCCAAGCAGTTATTCCGTAAGGATAGGAGGGGCATTTAAAGATTTCCGTGAAGTACATTTTATCTTAGCATGTAAACCAAGATAAAATGATGAATTACGTTTTATCTTGGCAGCGTGGGACTTAGCAGCTCAGGTCACCTGGAGCTCCAAGAGCAGCTCTGGTGGCAGTGAGTGTGATCTGGCAGTGTGGAAGGATGCAACGGTGGTGGCACCAAGCACCTCAACTTAAACACCCCCCGAGGAGTTCACGGTGTGGGGGTGGGGCTGGGGGTGTGGGGCGGTCAGGGAGGTGGCTGTGGAGCCAGGCTGAGGGCCTGAGCTCACTCACCGTGTGATTGTTCAGCATGAACTGTACGGCACTCAGCTTCACTAGCTTCCTTACACTACTGTATGTAAAGACAAAGGCCGAGGGTCAAGGAAAGCGGGAACACATGCTCAGACTCCAGAATGCGGAACCGAAATCTTCTAAGACAAAGCAGTTTCTTTTCTTTTTTTTAAGAGTGAATATCCCTACCAGACATCTAATTTTCTTAAGTATAACACTGTGCTCTCTTCTCAGCAGTCTTTAGTTGGGAGAAGGGATCCCCACACTAAATATCTAGCAGAAAGAAAACCCAGAAGCTTTCTCCAAATCAAGAATAAGCCAGGCATATCCCAGAAAAGCTGGTCCCAATGGGGGCTCTAAGAAAATTAAGCACTGCCTAAGGCAAGCATTCTGCACAGCGCATAACTTCCCTAAGCAGGAGGGTGGCACTAGCTTTGGGTATCTCGGGGCAAACCAAGAAGAAAGTCACTCACACAATTTTTAAAAGGGTTTTCTTCTCTTGCTGGGCTCTCCGAGAGGGGCAGAGGAATCAAACCCGAGTTAGCCTCGTGCAAGGCAAATGCCCTACCCGCTATACTATTGCTCCAGCCCTCTCGGAGAACCTGGCAAGCTACCCGTGACGTATTCGATATGCCAAAAACCGTAACAAGAATTCTCACAATGGAGATGTTACTGGTGCCCGCTCGAGCAAATCGATGAACAACAGGAGGACAGTGCTACAGTGCTACTTCTCTTGCAAAACCCGGCTAGAAAAGACTGTCTTAGAGTAATTCACACTCGACAGTTGGTCTAATCCAAGGCAACTAGTAGGGAGGACACTACTTTTATTTGTATTTCTACCCATCAGGAGCCTGCCTAGACAATGATGCCACTGAGAATGCTGAAATCATGGCCGGAGGATAGCCAAGATGAGGCAGATCTGCTGTGTATTTCTCAAACTTAGGGATAAGTATTAGTCAATGATTAGCTTGTACATAGATTCATTTTGATGGTTATGCTTTTTACTGGGGGGGTGGGGTGGGGAGATGTGGGGGTGGAAAAGGGTTTGGGTTATATCCAGCAGTGCTCAGGGCTCTGCATGCAGGGATCACTCCTGGCATGCTTGAAGGACCATAAGGTGTGCTGGGGATAGAACCTGGGTCAACCAAGTGCACAGTAAGTGCCCCACCCACTGTACTAACTCTCTGGTCCTGGGGGACTCTTGTTTTTAAGACTGGCACACCACAATGCTGTAAGCCCTGAGTGAGTTTGGAAAAAGGATATCCAATGGAGAGGTCATTCAGAAGCTGTAGTGTCTTGGAGGTGATTGGTTCACAACGGCCCCAGTACTTCAGATTGGTAATGCTGAGGACAAAAAAAGACAAACAAAGTAGCATACTTTTGATTTGCCTGGCTTCCTGGAGGACTGGCAGAAGAAAATCATCCATCAGAGCCATCACACATCTGTATCACCAAGTCACAGACATCACAACCACAAAAAATGGGTATAAAATCTCCGTACTTACATTTGGTGGACTAGAAAAATTATCCTTCAGAAAATCTTCACTACTTGGTTCCAAAGCTACACTGGCCCATACCCAGGCCCTTGGAATTCTGGGGCACTCCAGGGCTGGTTTCTGCAGCAAGGGTAAGAGATTTCTGCGGCAGTGACAACATGCAGACGTATGCGATTCTGCACCTGCACCATCCACTGTCAGCTGCAGAATTCTAGTAGCCCTTGCTTCTGGGTTCTTAGCTGGCAGAGTCCTTTAGACCCCCTTTGCCTTTTTTTCTTTCATCTTAAATGATTAACCAGCTCTTGGATACGAATGTTTAGGCTTGGGATGGTTGGAAGGAGACAAAATGTCAGTTTGCACACAGCCCTGGGTCATATAGGTGGCTCCTAGTGTGTGCTGTTGTGAACAGAGCTCCTAAAAAGGGGAAAATAGGACCAACTGGGCACAGCTTAAGAAAAAAACAGAACAAAACAAAAAGGGCCAGTCGGAGGCTCCAACTTTGAAGACAAACAACAACACAAGGTTTGGGAGGTTCAAGACTTCCAAAAGGTCTGACGGTTCTCGAGAGGAATCTGCCCGTTTCCAAGTAGGCCCATCCCGAGGGCCGGATCTAGTGGAAACTGGCACCACGTGCCTATACTGAATGCCTGTTGTTGGCATCCTTGGTGATAGGGTGGCAGGGCTGGAGGTGTGCACCCATCACTGGGAGGGAGGTCCATCCTGCTAATGGCACGATAGGGTCTCACTCAGGAAGGAATTTCAGATTCCAAAGATGAGATTCGCATGAACGAAATTAGGTCCTTGCCTGCTCAAGCCTGGAATGCTCTGGGGCCGGGCCACATCGCTAAAGCACATCTCGAAAATTGTCACACACTCAGATGCACGATTTTCTGATGCAAACGATCAATGCTGAAATACCAAGGCACTGGCAACACAATGCCAAAATAACACACTTTACTTTGTAATAGGATTGCAGGGATTCGTGCTGGTGGCAAGCGAGAACACTTACATTTTTCCTATGAAGACACTTAGGACCATGGTCTCATCATTCAAGCCCAGAACTTCTGAGAGCCGGCGGTACAGCTGGTGTTAAGGGAAGTAATCAGAAAACATGGATCAGAAAAACCATATCCTAGCACCGTGTTTGTCCTCAATGGCTAATATACGGGCAAATAACCAACAACGAAGCTGAGGAAGAAGTCTCTCAGAGGGAGAAGCTAGTTTCTAATTACTACAAGACTGACGGACAGGAAATTTTTTTCTGGCCCCCTTTAACACTGAAATTGGACAAGATGAAAAGCCTTACACTGTTCTGCATTAATTCATGTAAAGAGACTGATATTTCTAACTTGAGAAAGAGCAATAGATATTTTAACTGGCCAATTGTTAGAACATACAGACCACTAGGGAAATGGCCCTAATTCTTTGGTGAATCTCCCCAAATTCTAGAGATTAAGATGTGACATTTGTACTTTTCTGGTAACTAAAATTTGCTACCAGCTGTTGCCCTCCATTGGGAATCCCACAGGCAGAAGTCAGAGCCAACGGAAAGTCTGTTACCTTAGAGGATTTTTGCACCTGGTCCCCAATGTAGATCTTACGGAACTGTTCAAAAAAGCTCAGCATGGCCAACTCTAACTTCTCGTTCCCCGCCTGAGCCAGGCGAGAATCCGTCAGGTTCATCAGCTGCAGCACCCTAGAGAACAGAAGCAATGATCCTCTCAACAGCAGGGCATCCGCAGCACGCTAGAGCCCAACCTACCCAAACACAAACAGCCTTGTCTCATGTCTTTCCCTTCATTCTCTACACGCTCGAAGCTCCGCTGGCCATCAAGGTCTCCATTTCTGCCTCAGAGGAGGCATACCTGGGAACCTAATGACTAGTGAGATGCTCAATACTTCAATCTACTGAGGAGAAGGCAGGACCTACAGTTCAAACAGTATTAAGAATACTGGAATGATGGCCAGTGGCATGTAGACAGCTTGGCTTCCATCTTCAGTAATGTCCTTCAACCTCCTTAAAAGATTAAAAAAACCTAAAACAATTAAACCCAACAAAACAAGAAAATCAAAACCCATTGACATTGAGGGTAATGGTCTTTCTTGCAACTTCTGTGAGAGTGTGGGTTATTAATTTCTGAGATCCCATTCTTTATCTATAAAACGAGGAGGACTAAATTAGATTAGTGGTTCTCCACTTTTTCCCCATAGAACTGTGAAAAGAATGCACACAAATGAAGGACAAGCTCAGCCAACAGGCATCACTCCCTCTGGGCGTCCCTACAGACAGACAAGCAGGAATGCCACCCAGCCCTTGCCAAAAGCAAGGGAGTGAATACTGCTGAAAGAATGAAAGAGATGTTGCTACAAGTGGGATACCCAACTTCAGAAAAATAGCAGCCACCACCACACATGAGGTATAGGGAGTGAGTCCCAGGGTGCTAGGGAGACGAGGCGCTTCTGCTGGGGATGTGTGGCAGGTGGCTTGGTGACCAGGGCCCTGGGTGCTTGGAACAATTCAGGCCTTGAACTTGCTAGGCATGTGTTCTACTGCTTGAGTCATCCGGTCTCAATTTAACATTTTGAAAGTGTGAGAACAGGTAAGCCATCTGTGACATATGGTGAGGGAATTACACTCAATCATTGTTACAATGTTTAAATTAATAATCCATATTAAATTTTTGTTCAACTCTTCAAAAAGTCCAGTGGGGCATGAGGTGAGAGCTTCTGGCAGAACTAGGCATCTAAGGGCAGACGTGCAACTAATAAACAAAATGGGGGTTGAAAAAGATAACAGATGTTAATAATATGGATTAAAATATGTGGGAACCAACACACATTTGAATGCATCCATCATGCGAAAATACGTGTCTCAGGAGATCATTTTAGAACGCCTCAGGGTAGAGATTCCACGAAGACACAAAACCATTTTCATGAAAATACAAAAGCATTATTTTACTTTTATTTGCATTTGTACAAGAGAGCTGTGGGCTTGCAGAGGCGATGTGACTGTGCACTCCACAGGCTGAGTGGAAGGAGCTGTGAAAACCAGCTGACCCCAGGCCTGACGCTCAAACAAAGCTGCTGTTCTTAATTTGGGGGTGAAAGATAGCTACTGTCAAAATATATTCTTTCTACAACATATAATGGGGCTTACTGTTATTTGCTTTTGGAAGAATGCATTTAATTTTTATGGTGTTGGGCCGAGGTCTTGTTTTTGGAGGGATTTCTGGGACATACCTGGCGATGCTCAGGAGTGACTTCTGGCTCTACACTCAGGAATTATTCCTGGTGATATTTGGGGTACTGCATGGGATGCCGGGGACTGCACCTGGGTCAACCGCATTCAAGGTAAGAGCTCTACCCACTGTACTATCTCTCTGGCCCCTTTATTATTATTTTTTAAAAACAGCCTCACACATATAAAGCAAATGTTCTTTTAGTGTTGCTGTGACCCCTAACCCAAGCCCTTCGCATGCAGGGCTTATGCTCTCACCACTGAGCTACATCCCTGGTCTCGCTGTCTTTTTTTGGGGCCATATCTGTGAGTGCTGAGGGCTTACTCCTGGCTGTACGTTCAGGGGACCATAGAGGATGCCAGAAAGAAGCTGGGTTTGTACCCTACTGGGTGTACTATTGCTCCAGCTCCTATTACTTTGAAATTAGTAAATAAAATTTTACTTTCTAGTAAGTATTATTGACAGAGGTCATAGCACTTAAAGGAGGTCCTGATGAAAATGTTTGAGAGTTTCTAGAAAAATCCTCCATTCTCATTTCTGTGTTTAGAAAAGTATTAGAAACTACTAATCATCTAATGGTTTTGAGTAAGACAGAATCCATACAAAAAAAAAAAAAACACCCACTAAAAAAACCCAAACAAAAAAACAACAAAACAAAACAAACCCTTGAAAAATATTAAAGGTGGGTAGCATATAGTTAACAAATATAAAAGGCTATAGTAAATTGATAATTTTATCTTTGGGTATATGAAGACCCAAGTTTCCTATCAGATTTATTCCCGACATGGCAAAACAACAGTTCACGTCTTACCAACTCTGAGATACTGTTATTTAATTCTGTTTGTTTTGGGGCTATACCCGGTGGTGCTTGGGGAACTCTATGGGGTGCTGGGGATAACTTGGGTTGGCTGCATGCAAAGCAAGTGCCCTACCTGCTGTACTATCTCTCAGGCCCCTTTATTATTATTATTATTTTTCATACATATAAGACAAACATGAAGGTACTGGCAGAGGGACAAAGTCACGCGGGTTCCGGGGCCGAGGTCTCCAGGCCTACTCGGATTTGGGCC
>JAOXYA010135089.1:0-10209 GCA_028565675.1 Sorex palustris | reverse complement strand
AGTAACTTACCCTTGTGCATTGCTTGGGATGTCACAAAAAGCCAAAAAAAATTCATTCCTATTTTGTAAATTTCTAGCCCAAACTATATATTCTCTGACAAAATGAATTTCCCAAAGAATAGTTACGGTGCAGAAGCCACCATGACAGTCCATTCTTCACTCCCAGCCCCTGGGTGTCTTTTTTTACAGGATTGACGCTTGGCCTGAGCAGAGTAGCCCTGCTTTGCTCCCCACCACTGCACTCTGGCATTGAAAGTTCCCGTATTTTGGGTTGGGGTGGGTGGGGCACGCTCAGAGGTACTCCGGCTTCTTCCTGAGTCTGCTCAGGGCTCACTCCTGGTAGACTCCGGGGAATATATGAGGTGCTAGGGGCTGATAAGTATCAGCAGCATGCAGAGCAAGTGTCCTACCTGCTGTACTGTCTCCAGTCCCAAAAAACCTGTTTATGTATTTGGTGAATGGTGCAGGGCGGTTGCCATAGAGAATGGTTGGCCTGGCTGTCCGCAGTGGCACCGTTTGGTCCCTTGCCATGCGTCTCTCACAGTGCAGGTTGAGGTTGGGAGCTTATTAAATTTTTTTTTTCCCTATAGTGGTACTCATCCATTGTGATGTTTTTTTTGAAACTTGTGCCCGTGTTGCTAAAGGGTACGTGTGTGGGCCTAACGGTGACTGGCGGATGCTTGCCCATCACCAGATGCACCAGGGACCGGGTGTGAACAGCGCCACTTCTGTGCAAAGTTCTCTGGGGCCAGGCAGGAATGTGAGGAAGTGTAAAGTTGATTTGGGGGGGGTGGGTGGTGTTGGGCTATTGTTCGTGCTCATGATAGTGTTTGGGGACCGTTCAGTGCCAGGAGGGCAGACTGGGGCTGAACAAAGGTCACATTTATGTTTACGTTGTCTTTTCATCCTGTTCTAGGATAAAGCTTCAGACAAGAAAGTGCAAGCGAAGGGGAAGCGGGGAGCCAAAGGGAAGCAGGCGGACGTGGCCAACCAAGAGTCGAAGGAAGACATGCCTGCGGAGAATGGAGAGACCAAGCCCCAGGAGGTCAGTGGGGGTGGGCGCAGCACACAGGCCAGCCACTGTTGTGTGGATATGCTGAGGGTACAAGCATTTTGAGAATAAGATGTTAATACGCTTGGAACGGCATTGTATGGGTAAGCAGGACGTTTTCCTTGCACTTGGCCAAACTGGCTTAGATTCCCTTGCCCCGTGTGGTCCCCTGGACCCTGTGGATATGGCCCAAACACCTAAAGAAGAGCTAATGCACTAAGAATTCCACAATAGGGCTAGAGCGATAGCACAGAGGGTAGGACGTTTCCCTTGCATGCAGCCAACCTGGGTTTGATCCCCAGCACCCCATATGTGTCCCTGCACTGCCAAGGAGTCATTCTTGAGTACAGAACCAGGAGTAACTTACCCTTGTGCATTGCTTGGGATGTCACAAAAAGCCAAAAAAAATTCATTCCTATTTTGTAAATTTCTAGTAGCAGAGTTTTGTTTGGTTTTTTTTGCGTTGTTTGTTGGAGCAGTGTCTCCTCTGACCTGGGGGGGGGTGGGCCTGCAGTGCTGGCGGTTCCTGGCCTACCCGTAGTGGTGGCTGCATGTGGTGAATGCCTTCACTCAACTCTTAATGCCTGCTTTTGGGTTGGGGGTCAGACCCAGTGGGGTTTAGGGCCACTCAGTGCACGGGGGTCACTTCCTACAGTGCTGTGCGTCACACCCAAGTCTCCTTAGCTGTGGGGGCTAGCTTGCAGGTCCGCTGCTCTCCGCTGCCTGTAGAGAACATTGGAACCTTTGGTGCTTATGCTGCTTGGCTCCAGGGGCAGCTCGGGTGTGGATTGCAGTACCTAGTAGTGTTCACTGGTTCCCGGAGTTCAGGCCTGAGTCCGCATACACGACTGTGCTTTCCCTGCGCGGCTCTGCCCAGCTCCGCCTTCTCAGATTCTTGATTCTGCTTTCAGTTTGGTTGTGGCTTTTGTTTTTTATTTTTTTTACCTCATCTAGCAGTGCTTAGGGCTTGCCCTGGCTCTGTTCAGGGCTCATTCTGGGGGAGGGATGGGGGGATGATGACACCATTTGGGGTACCTGGGATGGAATCTGGGTTGGCCACGTGCAAGGCAAGTTCCCTGCCAGCCGTCCTGATTGCTCTGGTTGCAGCTTTCTATTTTGGTTTTGTTTGGGGGCCATACTGGTGCTTAGGGCTTGACTCCTGGTTCTGCCTTCAGGAATTGCTCCTGCCAGCACACAGGGAGCCTTATGGGATCCCGGAAATCAAACTGGTTAGCTGTGCATGAAGCAAATGCCCTATCTGCAGTGTTACCACTCCAACACTCTAGCCCCTTTTTATTTATGAGTCAAATTTAACTCCCCTGCCCCCTTTTTGGGTCATACCTGGCTTTGCATACCTGGCTTTGCACAGGGGTTACTCCTGGCTCATGCACTCAGGATTTACTCCTGGCAGTGCTCAAGGGACCATATGGAATGCTGGGAATCAAACCCGGGTCGGCCGCGTGCAAGGCAAACACCCTACCCTCTGTGCTCTCTCTCCAGAGTCAAATTTTAGACTTCAGTTGTAAAGTGTGTGTGCTCATGATTTATTTTTACTGATGGCAAGGTAGATGTTGTTGAAAGAAATTTAAGGGGAATGTGCAGAGAGAGACATATTCAAGAAAGAACACAGGCTTCTCCAGAGGGGAAAAGGGAGAGGCAGGAAACAAAAAAAGAGACAACCTGAGTTTGGAAGGGAAGCAAGTCTATGGTTAACAGTTACCCTCAGTTCTAAACACATTGGATATGGTGCATATAACAAGACAATGGTACTAATCCACCTGCACAGGGAAAGTTGGCTTTTGAAGATGTGTTTGCAACCCACAGTGAGTTCTGTTCTGTGCGACCGAGTACTGAATAGTTTCGTGAGGGAAGGAGGCTTGAGTCCAGCTGTCCTTCCATTCCTGTCACCAATCGGTGCCTGGCCTGATGTGCTTCTAGGGTGGCACTGAACACGGGGCCAGCCACTGTGTTGTGACTCGCCTCACGAAGCTGTCCAGGATCCGTGATTGCTCAGACAGCACAGTGCAGCCTCGGATGCTTGTTGCTGGGTTCCACTTCCAGTGCTTGGTGCACATGGCTGAGCTGGCCAATAGACCGCTGGCAAGACTAGGAGCGGAAATGGGCAGTTGGTGGTGCTCTGCGCCAGACCTGGTGTCTTGAATATTGGGGAGGAGGGCAGGGGGTGTTAAATGTTGTGAGCAGACCATTTTACGAGCAGAAACATACAAATTTGAGTTGGGCATTTGCTCATACTTTCCTTCCGCTTGGCAGAGTCCCGCCTCTGACGCCGCAGGAGAGAGAAGCCACATCTGAGCGACGCCGGGTCCCACATGCACCAGTGCGCCTGTCTCCCTTCTTGTACAATCCAGAGGAATATTTTTATCAACTATTTTGTAAATGCAAGTTTTTTAGTAGCTCTAGAAACATTTTTAAGAAGGAGGGAATCCCGCCTCATCCCATTTTGTAAGTGTAAATGCTTTTTTTTAGAGGTGAAATTGTTTGCTGGTTGTTTATTTTTGGGTACAACCAGAGAATAGTGGGATTATGGGAGTCTTTGAATGTGTGGGGTGTCAACATTCCATAGGTGGAGGGCAGTTTTTATATCTTATGTCTACAAAGCACACAGAATTGCGGTTTGGAGTCTCAGGCGTGCATTAAGAGGTGTCAGCATTTTTGGTTACTCTGTCCCTGTGCCGAGTTTGGTAGAAATGTTTCCTCAAGAAAACCACTCCTTGCTCCTGGCTTTCCCTGTCAGAATTTCACGAGTTCAGTGTCATATCATTGGTCCTGGTGTCTAGTTTCCCTAGTAATTTTGTTCCCGTGCTGTGCAAAATAAAAGAATTTGCGTTTGTAGTGTACATGATGCTAAATTGTGAATTAGTAGGAATTATGATGTAACAGCTAAACATTCATTTGAAGATACTGGTACTTGATAACCAGGTCAAAAAAATTTGTTTCCAAATTGTAAGGTGGAAAGTCAGTGGTCACTGGACACCACTTAGAAAGGAATCACAATTCTCTTTTTCTGATTCTTGGTACGTACGTTAAAAATTGTATACAAATTGAAACGTCTGTGTACTGATCCTCAAACCAACCAATAAAAACTTAGGAAAGAATTTCCTGAAGCATGTGTGTTTTGTTTTCTGTCTGAATTTGGGCCACACTGGACAGTGCTCCTCGATGACTCCTGCCGGGGATTGCCTATTAAAGACTGTCCATCTTCAGCCCACCTGGGCCCTAAGTGCTGGGTTCGCTTCTCAGCACCGCACGATCCTCTGAGTACTACTGGTAATAACCACTGAGCGTGGCTGGGTGTTTAGGAAGGCAGAAGGGAAAAAGTCAGCAGGCTGGGTTTCCTTTGAGTGGTCCAAGGGAAGGTAGTTGCTGGGTTTTTATTTGTGTGGAGGGGCAGGGAACAAGGGGTCACATCCGGCAGTGCTCGGGGCTTAGTCTTGGGTCTGATCAGGGAAACACTTCAGGTGATGCTCAGGAACCATCGGGAAGCTGGAACCCAGTCCTTCCTGGTCAGCCGCATGCTAACCACTGTTCTTTTGTTCCAGCCCTTTCTGATTTTTTTTAGGAGGATTTTTGGGCCATACCCAAAATCTGACAGTATTCAGGAAGGCGGAGGGGAGAATGCATTTTTAAGACTCCAGTCATTTTAGGGGGTAGGGAGTAAAGGCTTGCACACCACCGTGGGTACAGCTGTTCACACCACCACGTGGCTCCCTGAGCATTCAGGAGTAAGCCCAGTGCAGAAGAGGAAAAAAAGCAAATGTCAATCACCTTCCGCATGTGTCTTTGTGGTTTGTTTCTGGTATTGGGCCACTAGTGGTGGTTCCCAGGGCCTCCTGTAGTATGGAAGATGTGGGTGTGATCCAAACCAAGGTCCCACATGCTCCAAGTGTGCCCTGCAGCCCTCTGAGCCCACTCCCCAGAATACAAGGAATTTTTGTTTTGTTTTAGGGCAGCACCCAGCCAACCCTGTTCAGCATCTTGCCCCCTGTGCCATGGCTCCAGCACCTCAGGGACCACTCCCGGTGGTGCCGGGGGTCAAACCCCAGGTTGGCCCTGTGCAAGGCAACAGCCCTACCCACTGTAATTTCGCTCCAGCAAGGAATATTTTTTCAGTTAATCTTGCATCCTTTCAAGAGTGAGATGAGTGTGAGAATGGGGCCCAAGATGTGGCTTCAGATGCCCCCATGGGATAAGGAGGAGTTGAATAATGGTGGGGGTCGAATGGGGAAACCTTGAAAGGTGAACTAAAGGAGCCAAAAAGAGCCCAGGGGGTAGGGCTCTTGCCTTGCTCGCCACAGACCCAGGTTCAATCTCTAGCACCACAGATGATGCCCCAAGCCCCACCAAGAGTGACCCCTGTGCATGGCAGGGTGTGACCTCAAGACACAAAAGTGAGGTTGGTTGGTTCCTTCCTCCTCCCCTCTTTTCCTCCTTAACTTCCTCTATTCCCACCAGCAACCCACCCCCCAAAACTTTGCGTGTGATGCTGGGGTCAAACCCCGGGCCTCATAGATGCTAAGGAAGTGTTCTATTTCTCTATGCCCGGTCCTAATGTCTTTATCTTTTCATGGGTTCAATGCCAGAGCAGAACCCAAACTGGAATTTGAGACAGCCGTCTTAAACTCAGTCCTCACATTGTCTAGGTAAGGACAATGTCTCCAAAATGGGGGCAGGGGGCCGGAATGATAATACAGTGGGAAGGGCATTTGCCTTACATGTGGCCAACCCAAGTTCAATCCCCGGCATCTTGTGGTCTCCTGAGTACCACCAGGAGTCATTCCAGAGTACAGAGACAGGAGTAACCCCTGAGCATCGCCAGGTGTGACCCAAAAAGACAAAAATTAAAATGGGGATCAGAGGCCAGAGTGATAATATAGAAGGGAGGGCGTTAGCTTTGCATGCCGCTGACCAGGGTTCAGTCTCCGGGATCCCATATGGTCCTCTCAGCCTGCCAGAAGTGATCCCTGGGTGCTACTGGGCATGGCCCCATACAACCCCCACCAAAAGAATTGACTAGGAGATAGAGCTGCATCCTGTCCCCAGGGTGGGAGGGAGGAGTGGCTGATCTCACACATCAACGGTCTGAAGCAGCTCAGAGGGCTGAGCTCACACTGCATGCAGGAAGCCCAGCACAGTGCCCTGAGCACTGCTGGGGCTCTGGCCATGCTCACCCCTAGCCGCATGGAGTCTGAAGCAGGAAGGTCCCTAAGGAAACTCCTGGCCCATCTGCATCTGAATAGGGCTTCTCAGCGGTGCCTCAATTCCTTCAGGCTTTGAGGTTAGGGAAAGAGACCTGTGACTCTCCATAACAAATGGGCAACTTGGCAGAGGGGGCGCCTCTCAAAAACAAGGCAGCACAATGGGAGGACGTTTGCCTTGCAAGCAGCTGACTAGGGTTGGATCCCTGTCACCCCATACGGTCCCCTGAGCCCCAAGACACACACACACACACATACACACTTACACACATCCTGGAGTTCATCGAGTATCCAAGTTAATTCTGACTTTGTCACAGGAAAGCCTTTTGCTGTTGATAATCCTTCCTTAGTTCTACCAACATCAGGAAATTTCTCTAGGTGCTGCCTCAGTTTCTCTTATCTCCAAAGAGCTCAGGATTTACATCTCAAAAGGTTGTGGTCCTGGAGTTCAATGCATAATTCAATCAGCCTAATCAGTGGCTGAATAAATAGCAGTACTGCTACATTAAAAAAAAAAAAAGGTTGTGGTCCTTTTTTTTTTTTTTGCTTTTTTTGGGTCACACTCGCTGATGACGCGATGCTCCTGGCTTTCTGCACTCAGGAATAACTCTTGGCGGTACTCAGGGGACCTTAAGGGATGCTGGGAATTGAACCCGGGTTGGCCACATGCAAGGCAAACATCCTCCCCGCTGTACTATCACTCCAGCCCCTCAAAAGGTTGTGGTCTTAATGCCTTTGGGCTACCTCAGGGCCAGAAATTGCTTCTTAAGTTTTATAATTTATCAAAAGTTCATTCAGTAACACCGACACCCGCCCCCATGCATCCGACACACCCCTCTCTGCCTGCATCGTTTTTTTGAAAAAGCTTTTTATTTCTTTTTGGGTCACACCCGGTGATGCACAGGGGTTCCTCCTAGCTCTGCACTCAGGAGTTACTCCTGGCGGTGTTCAGGGGACCATATGAGATGCTGGTACTTGAACCCGGGTAGGCCTCACGCAAGGCAAACGCCCTACCCGCTGTGCTATCTCTCCAGCCCCTGCATCCGTTTTTGATTTGAGGTCATACCCGGTGGTGTCCAGGGTTCCCTCCCAGGGCTGCTGAGGGGACCCTGTGGAGCTGGGGATGGGACGGGGCTGTCACTGTGCTCTAGACCCTTCAGCATTTCCGGTTCTCGAGGACAGCATCAGCCACATTGCACAGGGGCGGGGCAGGCCTGTGGGCCATGTCTGTCCCCAAAGCCTCACTCAGGCTTCCGGGCTCCGGCTGGCCTGTCGAGGCACGCGATGGAACTTGCGCATTCCCTGCTGCAGGCTCGCAGGCCTATGCTCTCCGCTGAGCTGTCTCCGCCTCGCTCTTGAGTTTCTCCCCCAGGTACCTTTAAGGTGAGGCTGGCATGGGGGAGATTCTTGACCCCTCGGGAAAGGCCGCTCTCGTGGAACGCTTCAGTTCCTGCTTCGTCTAGTTTGCCGGTGAGTCTGGGCAGGGGAAAGGCAGAGTGCAAGTTAGCCGAAGCAAGTGCAGAGCAGTGAACTCTCAAAAGCCCAGATTAAGGCTGCAGAGAACCCAAGACGCTGAGGGCAGGCTTGGTCAGCAGGAGGCCTGGGCTCCACTCCCCATACCTGATGGTCCCCGAGTTAGGAACAGTCTCCCCCCCCCCCCCGTCATACCCAGGGGGGACCCTCGAACAAGAAACCAAAACTAAGGTTTGCTCTAGACCAAATGGTGGCCGGTGATGTTAGAACATTCCAGAACCAAAGCTCACCCTGCCAAAGACACGCTTACACCCAATCTGCCTCCCATTCTTTCTTACCCAGTACCAGCCAGCTTAGTCTCTCCTGGGATGGGCTCTACCCCAGCCTCCCCCGGAGTACACCCCAATAAACTATTTCTACACTTTTTTTTTCTTTTTGGGTCACAACTGAAGATGCACAGAGGTTACTCCTGCCTCTGCACTCAGGAATCACTCCTGGAGGGGCTCGGGAGACCATATGGGTTACTGGGGATCGAACCCAGGTCAGCCGCGTGCAAGGCAAACGTCCTTCCCGCTGTGATATCGCTCTGGCCCCTGTTTCTGTACTTTATTCGTCTCTGTCCGGTCATCTGAGCTGGGTGAGCTCTCAGACCTATCATAAACGAGAGCCAAAACTGAAATCTGTCTTCACTGAAGGATTGGAAGTGCTTCCCCTGGAGAGAATGGATGGTGTGTGATGAATTGTTCCCAGAGTTCCAGTATCTGGAGATTCCTCCTGACTGACATTTCCGGTGTATCTTGGGGAAGGGAAAAAGTATCCAGCCTTCTTAGCAAACTCATCCTGGCTTCTAGGCTTTTCTGCCTGCCTCCCCTCCCAGGTCACCGAATGCCCTGGATTCACTCCTAATGGAGTTCATTGTTTAACAAATCAATGGCCCTTAGACAGCCTCAGAATTAGTCCGGAGGGGAGGGCGTTAGCTTGGAGTCTGGGATCTCCAAGTAAAGTACCAAAATCACCTCAAACTGAGACAGTTACAAACTTAAGCACTTTTTTGTTTGTTATCTTTCTGTTTGGGCCACACCCAAACAGAGGTGCTCAGGGCTTACTCCTGGCTCTGCACTCAGGGGTCACTCCTGGCAGGGCTGGGGGCAGGGGATTGAATTGGACATGGGTTAGCTGCCTGCAAGCTAAGAGTCCTACAGGCTATACTATCTCTCTAGCACCCCTCCCCTTCCCCGGTTGGATTCTTACATCCCCTCCTGGAGGAGTCCAGGAGAAGCATGCATGAGGAGGCTATGACGCAAAGTTCCTGGCCCGGGCTGGAGCCCGGCCTCCACGCAGCCCAGCAGCTCTGTCTGCAGTGTGGGTCCCAACACCCAAACGCAGTGTGTGACCTGCTCAGGACAACCGAAAAGGGAAGGGAACTGGAGAGATCTTTTTTTCACACACAGCTGAAGGGGCCAGCTGGGGCCGCAGGACCAGACCCTGAGCTCAGAGCAGCAGCCCCAACTTGAACCTCCCAGGAAAAGAAATGGATATTCCAACATCTGTTCTTGTATTTGGGGCCACACCGGCGGTGATCATGACCTACACCTGACTGTGCTCAGGGATCACTCTGGGCGGAGCTCGAGAGACCATATGGGATGCCCGGAGACTGGACCTGGGTCAGTTGTGTGCCCTGCCCGCGGTAACGTAGCTCCGGCCACGTGGTCCAGCTTCTGTCTGGTCCAGAACTGCCTGACGAAAATTTCTGCCTGCCTTCCCTGCCGTCCAGAATGACCTGGATTCACTCCTAATGGAGTTCATTGGCTACCTGGTCCAGCTTCTGTCTGGTCCAGAACTGTCTGACGAAAGTTCCAGACATGTAGACAAGTGGAAGTGTTTTAGGTACCCGTATACTCCCAACTGGGATGGAGCAATAGCAGAGTGGGTAGGGCATTTGCCTTGCACGTGGCTGTCCCGGCTGACCCGAGTTCAATTCCTCTGCCCCTCTCGGAGAGCCTGGCAAGCTACCGAGAGTATTTTGCCCACACGGCAAAGCCTTTTGGCATATTCGATATGCCAAACACATTAACAAGTCTCAAGTCCCAATGTTACTGGGCTCACTTGAGCAAATCGATGAACAACGGGAGGAGAGTGTTACAGTGCTACAGTACAGTACTCCCAGCTAGATTCTACAGTTTGTATTTTGGTTCCGTTTGGCCTTGCACCTGTGTGCCCTGTGTCACCGAGCACACAGCGGTTCCTCTTGCTTTTCCTTTCCTCTGTGGGCTGCACGCATTGTCGGTTCACTGCCTTCTCAGACTTCAGCTTGCACATTGCTAATTAGAGCCCAGTATTTGTTTATGGGTCCATTTCCCCCGCCCCCGCCATAAAATTCACATCTGATGAAATGGACTCATCTTTTTTTTTTTTTCTTTAAATTGGATCACCATGGGGCTGGAGAGATAGCACAGCAGGTAAGGAGTT
>JAOXYA010135081.1:0-10210 GCA_028565675.1 Sorex palustris | reverse complement strand
GTGAAGAGCCGAGCCAGTGTATTGGCGAGTACTGACGGCAGGTTCTTCAGGTGTTCAGGTCTGACCTTGTCTGGGCCAGGTGCTGTTCGTTTCTTTACTGAAGAAATGGCGTGTTGGATTTCGGAAGGGAGACCATTGCGAACTACATATCCATATTTTTCGTAGTGAAAAAAAATAACAATACAGGACTCTTTCGAGGCCCTGTAATTGGAATGAGTCCACTTTAAATCCTTTAACGTGGATCCATTGGAAGGCAAGTCTGGTGCCAGCAGCCGTGGTAATTCCAGCTCCAATATATGGAATCATATCACCTAATATAGATGCACTACTAGATTTTTACCAGTTTACTGTTGAAAACTCATCTCAGTTGTTCCCAGATGGGGGGGCATGTAGGTAGGGTGGCAAATAACATTCAGATAATTTTCAAATCTATGTCAGTTGGGTGAAGACCTAGGTACACAATTGTTGAAATAAATGGTAACACTCCTTTGAGCTTTGTCAGACACTACCAATTTGTTTTCTTCAGTGACTGCATCATTTGGAATCCCAAACAGCAATGATTGACAGATCCTTATGCTTTGCATATTGACCACCAGTTTTTTTGTATTTTCTTTTTACATTTTATCCTTTCAAATTTGGTGTCCCTTTGTTTTCTTGATTAAAGTCCTATAATATCAAATATACATCTTCTCATATGCATTCCATATCCATAACTACTTTATAGATATGTTTGTCTAAATTTTTTCAACTGGGTGATTCTTCCCATTTATTTTAACCACTCTGAAGGACTGAGGGCATAGCTTAATTTGGCGAGGGTCATGTTCTGTGTGTCTAATACCTTGAGTTCAGTGGTTAGCACCACATTCCCAAGAACCAGCCTTGCCAGGGTTGACCTGAAAGCACTCAGCTCCCTTGTCCCAGAACTGCATCAGGCCTGCATCACTGGATCACAGTTCACATATGTCCAAGAATATAACTCAGGATGATGCCCTCCGTATTAAAAGGCTGAATAATTGGCAATTCAAAGAAAACATTAGAACCTTAGCAAATACTGAACTTCCGGTCTGTGATTGTAGTCCAGACAATGTCTTTCACAGAAGTTTCTAATAATAATAAAATGTTATTTTTCATCAATTTTGCTTCATTATATAAAAGGTCAAGGATAAATCCAGTATATATCTTATTATATATACATATACATGTTTATGTAATTTTTATCTAAAAATTATATAGTTGTTTTATATGTTTCCCTCTATACATTTTACAGCTGTGTATTTTATTGTAAATTTTATACACACTGAATTGCAGAGTGTAGTGACTGTTTATTTAATTGTTTTACATATGTACACCAATTGTCACAATATTGTTTCTTAAAAAAAATACCACTTATTCACAGAATTGCTTTTGTTCTTTCGTCAAGTATCAATGGACTAGGCTTCTGAGATTTTACTTCTGGGCTTCCTATTTGTCCTATTCTGTGTTTAGATACTTTGTTGTATAGAAGATTAAGTGACAAAAAACTTATTAGTCTCAGGTGCAAAACATAACAATTCAATATGTGCGTCCTTGAAAATTTATCATCTAATATGTACAGTACCATCTGATCCTAAAGAGAAATACAAAAACATGCTTTTTTATTATTAAAACTGTTAAGATCTTATTACACTGATATATGTATTTGTACTCACTTGATCACTGGAGAAGATTCATAGCAACATTGGAAACAGGCAATACAGTCTTCCAAATTTTCTCTTAACATTATATTTGTTACTCAATATTTTTTCTCTCTGAATACAAACTTTGAAATAAATTATATATCTCAAAACAGTATGCTGACACTTCGCCTGAGATTACAGTGATTGCACATTTTTTTTTCTTTTTGGGTCATGCCTGGCATTGCACAGAGGTTACTCCTGGCTCATGCACTCAGGAATTACTCTCGACGGTGCTCGGGGGACCATTTTGGATGCCGGGAATCGAACCCTGGTCAGCCGCATGCAAGGCAAACACTCTACCTGCTGTGGTATCTCTCCATCCCCACAAATGATTTATTTTAAGGAATTTATAATTTAACAACATGGACGCTCCAGGAGCGTGGATGCCTTAGTTTAACTTTGATTTCATTTATGAGAGTTTTCCAGCTTCTCTGAATACATTTTGTTTATGTGTAAATTTTTAGTATTTCTTCACTAATATTGTATTCAGGAGCATAATTTAACATAAGAAAACAATCACTAATTCTTATTAGATACTGTAACTTTCTTCTTTTGTAACTGCTTGTAGACTCATATATTTCTATTAACTCAAATAGATTTGATTTTGGGGACTCTTATAGAAATGCTCTTGATTCTGTACTCAGCAACAGTCCTGGCAGTGCTTAGAGATAGTGCACGGGACTGAACCGTGGTCCGCTACATGCAAGGCAGCTTAATCCCTGAACTCAGTCTTTGAATAACATCTTTTAACATTTTCTGCAGGTCAAGTTTTCTGGTGATAAATTCCTTCAGTTCCTATTTGTAGTAGAAAGGCAAAGAAAAATAGAACTATTTTATTTTCAAAGAATACTTTCATGGGAATGATTGTAGTTTGATAAGTTTAAAAAACATTTTAAATGTTTCACTATACTTCTCTTTTTGTAAATAATTTATCCTGAAAATGAATAATTTTTGAAGGGAGGTGATAGGGTGGGGAGGCCCCAGGCTTCTGGAAGCTATCCACAGCAATACCTGGTCACCCGATCCAGTGATTTCAGTGCTAGGGTCAGAGAAAATACAGCTATGTGGGCCAGGCAATGCTGGGTACCACACAGCCAGTAACTGGACAGCGGTTGGGCAAATGCAAGGTGTGAGCCCAAACCATCACAGCATCTTCTTGACCTCCTATAATCCTTATTATTATTTCTTAATAGTTAACTTTCCCCCCATATAGCCACACCAAGAGGTTTTGGTGTGGGAATTGGTTTTCTCATCACATATGCAGTTATAGTACCATTGTTACTGTTTAATTTATTCTGCTAATGTTTCCAAGAGCCTGAATATTCATTTTGTATATATCAAGAGGTTTTAAAAATATTCCTTATTTATTTGCTTCTTTATCTTTTCTCAAACTTCAAATTCTTGTATACAGTACATTTTGAAATTGTCAGTGTTTTGGTATACTGAATTTTGTTGTTCGAGTTCATTTCTTTTTGTTTGTTTATATTTTGGTTTTGGTTACTTTTATTTACCTATCTTTGAGTCATTAACTTTCATTCTTAGCCAAATTCAGATACTGATTAGAAAATTAAAGATAAGCTTCATTTTCCTCTATGTCTTGACTTCTACCATTTTCATTTGATTATTTTTTTAGTTTTGTTTTTAAATCCCTCAGCTTCCATTGACCATCTGTTCTTGCATGCTGCTTACTTTTCCATTAGAACACTTAACATATTAATCATAGTTATTTAAAATTCCCTATCTGACAATTTCATAGCCTGTGCCATTTCTGAGTTTGGACTTGATATTTACTTTATAAAATATCTATAGGGATATTTTCCTGCACCTTGTTCTTCTGCTTGGTTATTTAATATATGAGTTTTGGCTTTTCAGCATGAGTTGGCAATTTTTGTTATTGCCATAAAATGAACATATTGTATAAGATAATGGTAACTATAGTTAACAGGACATTAATGTTAACATTTATTTTATAAGGTTTGGTAGTGAGCTATTTTTAAATTATTTGCCTTTGTTTGTTAAAGGGGGTATTTTCTAGCAGTACTTGAGACCACTGTAGCTACACATAAGTAGTGCTTGGGAGGCAACATATTGCATTGCGATGGAACAAGATTCCTATTCATGCAAGGCACGTGCTCCAACCCCAAGTTGTCTCCCCAGCCCAATGATCTAATATTTGTTGTAGCTGGGACCAGAGAGATAGTACAGCAGACAGGACCTTTGCCTTGCATGTGGCCACCCTGGGTTCTATTCTTCACACCATATAGAATCCTCTGAGCCCCACCAGGAGTGATTCCTGAGTTACTGTTACTGTCACTGTCCTCCATTGTTCACTGATTTGCTCAAGCAGGCCAAGTAACATTGTGAGACTTTTTGTTACTGTGTTTGGCATATCAAATACCTCGCAGGGAGCTTGCCAGACTTTGCTGTATGGGTGAGATACTCTTGGTAGCTTGCCGGGCTCTCCAAGAGGGGCGGAGGAATCAAACTCGGTCAACTGGATCGGCTGCATGCAAGGCAAATGTCCTATCTGCTGTGATTCCTGAATACAGATACAGAAATAAGCCCTGAGCACTGTGGGGTATGGTCTTGTATCACAGGGTCAGGAAGTATCTGATTCCTCTTTTTACATTTTTATTTCAGTATTTTTTAAATGTCATTCAGATAAAAATGTCTGTATCTTGTAGTTCTTTCCATTGCAATCCTCAGTTTTGCTCTGAAGTTCTGCTAGCACTTGAAAGGCAACTAAGGGAAGCATTTTGCAAACCTATTAGTAAATCCAAATATTTTAGCAGGCTTTTAACCACAGATTGCAGCATTCTTAAGACTCTCTCAGATTTTGTGTCAGATAATTTCTCTTCTCCAATATTGTACAAAAGTCTGAATTATTTTCTTTCCCTTGGGAAGTGAGTATTTGTTACTGAGATTAGTACTTATCATTCGAGAAATAGTTTTTGAGGATCATTGTTCCTAGCTTTTTTTTTTTTTTTTTGCCAGAGACAAGAGAATGTTGTTCTCATATATTCAGCTTGGGGCTCAGAATTGTTCCTGGGCGATAAGCTCCCCCCACCCCAAATATGGAGGTTTGTAACCTAATATATACTTTATCAGAATTATGATCTACATATTTCCATGTGCTTACAGCTTCACTATTTCTGCTCCAGATAAGCATATGCCATTCATATCTCCATTGGCTTACTTGCCTGTTCAAAGTTGTGGATGGCAGCTTGCTCTGTGAACTCAATTTGCTGGTGGGTCTGAGAATAAGGTGTTCTTAAAATTTCTGCAGGATATTTTTTTCATGTTGTTGGGATAAGAGTGTAAATATCTTAGCTTTACATAACTCAGTAATAAAAGTTCATAGCTTAATATATAGATATATAGAAATACGCACTGTATTAACTGATTTTTGTTATTTCAAAATTTTCAATATGGAAATCCAACCATCAACTTTGGTTTTGAAGTACAAAAGTAGCTGTAATTCTTTTATTTTGTTGTTTGTTTTGGGTGGTAGCAAACTTGACTGTGCTTAGGGCTTACTTCTCGATCTAGCTCAGGGATCACTCTTAGCCCTGCTCAGAGAACCACATGTAGTGCCGGGGATTGAACCTGGATTGGATACAAGGTGATCACTTTACTTCTCTACTATCTCTCTAGTCCTTGTAATTATTCTAAAGCAAATAATATTATTGAGCTCATGTTTTTAATAAGTGACCTGAGAATGATATGATAGTAGTAATTGAAATTCATAACAATATGTGCCTTTACCCAAATTTTTACAGAAAACGTACATGGGAGCCTCTTCTTTGTGCAACAGAGTAAGAGATTACATAATTCTTGGTTGTTCTGTGCACTTGTTAGCACTTACCATGAGAGATCTACTGTCTCATTGCACAGATATTCTAGTCACTTATGAAAATGTCTTACCATGACCACTGATGTGCCCTTGGCCTTTTCAGACTTGCTTACTCTTCTAATTTTATTTCTTTCTGAAAGTGTCCGTTGAGTCTTACATTGTACACCTCCTATAAGTGGTCAATGGGACTGGCCACACTATGTGGAAATTATATTTATTTGTTGTTTTTTTCCTTTATTTTGTGGGCGAGGAGGTCATTCCTAGTAGGTCTTGGATAGGGAACACGTGGAAATTGTATTCATTATTTACAAAACACATGCAAATTGACAAGGGTGATCTATGCAGCACGATATGGAGGCAATTCAGGGTATTTTCCATCTTATCCCAAAGGACATCTGGAATACTATAATTGGTCTCCCTTCTCATCCCCCATCATTCATTTATCAATCTTTAGAAAGATATTCTTTTCATGACCACAAAAATATCTAATCTCCCATTTGTTCATAGTGAGGGCTTCCTATCCAACTCTTATAAGAGGTCTGTCATGTGAGAAATAAATGAGCTGAGTTGTGTCCTCTTGCAAATACATTATTTATAAGACAGATATGATGCTTTACTTCTTGTTATTTTGTTTGCACTGATTTAGGGGGCCTTATTGAGAAGTAAATACCACTACTGATGTTCTAAGTCTATTGATATTGCTGGAAATATATTCTCCTTTATATTGAGTATCTTCTAGCTTGACTGAGCTCTCATTCTGCTGAAATATTTTATTATATCAAAATGATACTAATAAAAATTTCAATATAAATTTTTTTACTGTTAAATATAGTTTCCTGTCAAAATTGCTCAGACACAAACATCTACAAATCTGCACACACTAACCTCAAAACTGTTGATTGCACTTTGGAGGGGGAGGTCATTCCTGATTTTTTTCCCTCTTTGTCTCTCATGAAACATATTTTATTAAGGAAGTTACAAGCTAAACTTTGGAACTCACCTATAGAAGAGATTGGAATATTCAGACACAATTGGTTAATTAACTGCATTATCTAGACTTAGAATTCTAATTTTATTAGAAAAATTTTAGTTTTATGAAATAACTAAGCAAATCAACTTGGAACAATGGAACTTCTTGAGAAATTCCTAAAGTGAGATTCTAGGAATCAAAAACCCACCACCCCAAAATATCTATTGTGGAAGGTTAATTTCATGACAGAGGCTTGTAGACAAGGAAGATGACTGGCTTGGGAAAAGACAGGTACATATGAACTTCTTCTGTTGAGTGTCTCCTCAGAAATCTATTCTCCTTGTTGGAAATAAGTCTTCATACCTTTTCCACCGGGATGACAGCTCAAGTGCTAGAGCATATACCTAGCATGTTTGAGGTTCAGAGGTCACTGGGCACTGAGTAGTGCTCCATCCTGTCACTCCCAAGGGCTTGGCCTTCTCCACACTAGCACAACACACCCTAGAAGTTATGTGTGTAAGTTATTCAGTTTTCCTAGGTTTCTTCCATGTACACAGGAGGCATTTATGTTATCAATAAATATCTGCTTTATTTTCATCATTTCATATTTTTACTGTATACAAGGTTGATTGCATTTATAGATGGTTAATATTACAAGTTCAAATCCTGTTCTCTTTTTTTGGTTGTAAATTTTTCTAATTATTCATGATTTTAGACAACCACAGTTTTTCGTTTTATCTTTGCTTTTCATATGTAAAGACTAAATTTTGAAGAACAGTTTAGGTTCACAGCATAATAAAACGTGAGACACAGAAATATCATTCCCTTCACACATGCACACCCCATCCTGTCATCAACATCTAACAGAGAGTCACATACGTTACAATGGATGGACCTTCCATACCTCATCATGATCACAAAGAGATCTTGTATACAAATCACTGGAGTTCCTTCCCAAATACCGCATATGGTACCCACTAGCACTGTCAGTATATACCACTGAGCACAGAGCTAGGAGCAATTCCTTAGTACAATCCGGCGACCTTCCACCAAAAAGAAAGAAAATTTGACCATTATAGCCATTCTCTGTAATAACTTGTGGACAGTTTCTATTTCTGGTAATGGGAAGAGAGAAAGGAATTAAGAGGGAGTGTAGGAAGAAATCAATATGAGGAAATTATAGTCATAAATAATTACATCGAAGCTTTAATCAAATAAACGTAAGATAATCATGCATAGTTTCATGACTGCATAAAATAATTACACAAGGAAATAATAAATCACTTGATCTCCTGACTTCCTGTTAATCATCGATTTGCTCAAGTGGGCACCAGTAACATCTCCATTTGTCCCTGTCGTGTGCTAGTGTAGACCAATGGCGTCTGTTCATTCTAGGAACACAAAGAGCCTCAAACTGATCATTCAGGATCTTGATGAAGAAGTCTGACTATCTGGTAGGTGGGAGGCCATGCGGTCTTTTGGAGTCCAATGGAATACAGTCAGTAACAGCTCTAGTCCAGCGGTTGTCTCCAAATCTCATTTTGTGTCTAGCCCATCTGATTTTTGACGCCTTGGCAAATGAGACAGCATTCCTGATTCTTGATCATCAATGAAGTTTGAAACTCCTGATTCTTTCTCTCATTTGAGTGAAACATAATACTGCAAGCATAGCTCTTTCAATTCCTCTTTGGGAGACCCGAATAGTGAATAGCATTCTCATCCTATTTGTGTAGGACCCAGGTATCTGAGGCGTATGTTAATGCAGGAAGAACAGTGGAATCAAAGAGATGTGCCCAGAGCCAGAGATTCTTCATCCTCTTAGCTGTATCTTCAAGGCTCTTGAAGACGTTCCAAGCCACTTTCTTCCTCCTGTGCAACTCAGGTGCCAGGTCATTCATCATGTTGACTTCTCGACCTAGTACACATAACTGTTGTATTCCGAGATGATCGTTAAATTGAGAGCAAATGGAGCGTCAGGAATGAGGCTGTTTCTCATAAACATTGTCTTTGTAAGATTCAGCTATAGTCCTACCTTTCCACATTCAAGGTTGAAGTCGGCCAGCATTTGTGCCACTTGGCTAATGTTTAGTGTTATTAGAACAATGTCATCAGCAAAGCGAAGGTGGTGTAGTTGCTGACCATATATCTTCACTCCCATTCCTTCTCATTCCAGTTGTCACATGATGTTCTCGAGGGTGGTAATGAAGAGTTTCGGTGAAATGGTATCACCCTACCGAAACACTCTCTTGACATCGATGATTACTTCTTTGTAGAATGGTGAGATCATGGTAGTGAATCCATAATACAGCTCATGGAGGATCCTGATGTATTTAGTTTGAATGCCCTGATTGGCTAGGGCTTCAATGACCGCTTCCATCTCAACAGAATCAAAGGCTTTCTTTAAATCAATGAACGTTAGACAGAGTGGCATCTTGAACCAGTAATTACAAAGGGTCTCATTTCCCTGACCCTGAAGTCGAAGACACCATTTAATATTATTATTATTATTATTATTACTTTGAAACAGAATAACCTTAAGTTACTATCTCTTGTTCAAGAAAAGAGTCTACATTTATTTCTTCCTTAGTAAATGTAGAGGTAAACCCTAATACATAATTGAAAATGGCAAAAACCACGTTAACCATCACTTCTGTTAGAACAGAGGACCTGGAGACTGCTTTCCTGCGCTGATGAAGCAAAACCTACCACTTATTTTGAAAGAATTAGAACCAAAATAGTCAATCTTCTTATCAGGAAGAAAAAAATAAGGGAACATCTTTAAAACTTCATTTCCCATTTTCTCTACCTTCTTGTAGGTGGAGTCTAGAACTGCTGACATATCTGTGACTTTTTATAAGTTATATTCCCCCAGGCTAATAAGTTGACTGTTAATGGTCTGCATTCCTTGAACAATGCCTTTTAACATGCTAAACCACATGCATTTCATTCCCACCCCAGGCCTTTAACAAAACCACAAAACAAAGCAGCAAAGTCATGAGCAATATCCAAAGCGAAAACTTTTTCCATGATCCTGCTGAATTAATCTTGGATTACTTAAGGGTTTTTTCCAATGGAGAAAAAAAGGTTTGAATAAAGTGAACAATTACCCGTGGAGAAGGAGATGGATTATGCCTGGAATACACTGACTAAATATGATATGCATTTGTTTTTCATCTGTCTAGAGATCTATCTCCACCTTCTTATATCTACTGAGTTCAAGTTTTGCCACTGGCATGTTTGATAAGTAAAAGAAAACTGCAGTGGTGTAGTGACCTACCTCAAGGCCCATGGCTTAAGAGTAGGAATTTGCCCATATGCTTCTGTAAATCTTGGGTCCCATCTCTTCTCCATATTTACAAATACATACCATAGCGGAGATGTCTTGAAGATTGTATATCATCACCTGTGCTTTAATTTAACTCTTTGTATGTGAGAGAGAGAATGGGAGAGGGAGGAAATATGAACGCATTTCATTTACTCAGAAAGAACAGAAAGAAGAAAAGGGAGAATTCATTCAGGATAAAACTGAATCATAACTGTTTCTCCAAAATCATTGGATTTAAACACATCAAAATTAGGTCTAAAATAGAATTTCAAAAACCTACTATTATCTCATCTGTTGTTTTGAAAACCCTCAAATAGCTTATAATATCATGGCTAGCTGGCAACTAG
>JAOXYA010135076.1:0-10210 GCA_028565675.1 Sorex palustris | reverse complement strand
TGGGAGTGAGGGTGTGTCTAGTAAGTAGAGGCCAAAAAGACTGCTAAACGTTCTACAATGTACCACTATCAACTCAAAATGTTATAATGCTGAGGTTTCTAGCATTGAGTTGCTATATGTGTCACACCAAGTTTATTAGAATATAAAATATATATATATATGTCTTTGTCAAAAGTCATGCTGATCCAGGGAGGAGGGACAAACCTTTGAGCAGATTAATTCAATCAGGGACATTATTCAGAATATTTTACAAGCAATAGGGTGTAGAAACACAAGAACGTATTTAAAGCTAAAGTCGATCTAACCTTTAGTCTCTAAATAAAGGGATCGTCCAACAGTCTTGGAGAGAGCCTGGAGGCTTCCATAGGCTTCTCAGTTCTGTGTTTGAGCATCTGTTCTACATAAGCTTAACATCCATACTGGTTCTGACCTCTTTGGGCAACACATGCCAAAGAGAACATGTGTTGCTGCCACAGACAACCTTCTCTGTGGTTGTACCACAGAGAAGGTTGTCAGCTATGCCAATACTTGGGCATCCCATCAGTTACAACAGCTATGGTTTCCATGGAGAATATTAAGTTCCAAGAATTCAGTTTAGTCCTCCATTGTCTCAGAGAAAGTAAAATCCTAAATTCAAATCCACCCTACCACTTTAGCTCTTAAAGAAATAAATGTAGCAAAATATTCTTTTTAAAGTTTTAATTTGCATAGTCCTAAGCAAAGAAATGGTTCTTAGAAACCAGGATGGAATCATATTCCTTCTTCAGTTCCTTCTCCATGGCTACAAGGAGTGCTGTTTTCTTACTAGAACTGTTGTGACTCTTCTAATGTCTTCCAGGCAAAATTCATTTAGTGCTAAGCATAATGGGTTCCACTTTCTGATTCTTCATAGTCCACGTAAGAGTATCTCACTTTCTGGAGATTTGTATTAGCTAAGTGGTCGATTATGAATTCTACCTTGCCTTGAATATGCAAGACTCTGGGTTTGATACCTGGCACCACCAAAGAATATCTCAGCCCCAATCTCACATAATAGTACTATTCAGGATTCACTCATATCACTAGAATTATCATGTAAAAATTCTACCACGATAGGAGTAGAGTAGGAGGGAGGGATGAGAAAGAAGGAGTAAAAGAAGGTCATTTTAATCACATTATCCAAAATGTGAAATATCTCTCCAAAGCTTGGACAATGAAGTATGATAACAACCTTCTAATTTTCAAGGCTTTCCAGGATCCAGCTAAAACTTGTTCCTCCACCTCTGCCTCTATTGTAGCTATCTCTCTACCTTTCATATCTTCTCTCCTTCATTTCTTCTTTTAAATCTCAGCTAAATAAAGTGCAATCAGGAAGTACACCTTTTCCAAGAGGTTTCCCTGAACTTACCCATCCAGTGGTATTTCATTCCTCCAAATATTCCATCCATTCCTGAAACTAAGGACCATGTGTACTTGACTACACCACAGTCTAGTCTCTGACTGTGTGTTGCCAAAAAACAAAATTACCCTGCAGAGTCTTAGCAAGAGCCCTGAATACAAAATACAATCAAATTCCATACAAAAGTTGGTTCTGACAGTCAAAAATTCTCACTCTACAAAAATCTGATGCTATCTCAGATTTCTTATGCAAAGAATAATATTTATTCTAGTCAGGCAATCCAGTGGTGAATTATTATAGAGTATTCACAGATTCCAGAATCACAAAAGCTCTCAAACAACAGGTGAAATTTCCAAGCCAGTCACCCAAACTCAAAACTTCCTGCCTCTCCAACAATGAGGAGCCTTGGAGATATCTTCAGAGTCACAGCCAGAAGACTACCACATGGTCTTCCCTAAGCCACACCACCAGAACCATACCTCACCAACACCTTGCTTTTTGGTGTCCTCAAAGATAGTGACTGGACCTTAGAACAATACAAAAGGCTCCACAGGTATGCCTGACAACCAAAAGAGCTAAAGCTATTGATTTCCACCAATCTCCCCACATTCGTGTGAGGGCAACGGATAGACTGAACAATCTACATCCCATCCAGAGCACAACTCACAACATCCAGAGAACAACCTACAAGGGAACTTGAAAATGTAGTTCTTATTTTCCAGTCTCTGCAGGAAGGTAAAATGCTAGAGTTTGGGGAGCAGGCAGTGTGGAATGGTTTTGGAGTATAAGCCCATCATGCCCACCATCAATCTTTATATATATTAAACTTTCCTATTATCTCATATTTGAATTATCGGTACTTCCTGAGACTTTCCTAATTTGTTTTGTTGACTACCACTCACTCCAACTCACCAAAAAGTTACATTTCAGTACAATAAATCAATATTTCTCAAGCAGTAATTATTATAAATCAATAAATCAATATTTCTCAAGCTGTAATTATTATAATGAAATTATTATAAACCTACAGAATTTGTAAACATTTATTTGACATGATCTTTTGTAAAATGCATACATATAAAATATTTTATTTATATTTACAACTATTTTAAAAACTATAAAAATAGTTTTCAAATTAAATGCAAAAATTCTAAAATGAATTAAATTCAAATAGTCATTTCGTTAGTTAGCATGATTAATGATACTGTTTTGTTCAAAGCAAATCACCAGTGTTGGATCTAATAAGTAGGGAAATTGACTTGCATGTTTTACATTTCACATGTTAATGCCCTGATTCCTTTGACTTTGAGCAGGATGGTCCATAGTTTCAGCCCCTGTCAATATGATTATCATTATTGTTCCTTTTTAACAATGAACTCATTTTTTTAACCACTGATTTTTAGTGGGTCAATCAATCTAATGGTGCATTCCAAATAGAGTGCTGAAAAATCTTAAGGCACCATTTTGTGAAATTTTCTTCAGTGCATAATTACTTATACCCTTGTTACTAATGAACTGTTGAAGGTTAGTTTGTACAAAGCAGTGATCCATATGCTCTGGATGTGGATTTAGTGGTCACAATGCAGGTTTTCTTTGAGTGTTTCATATCTATATTGAAAGGATGGGGTGATGACTCACTCTTTCCACCTCCTTTCTCTATGGCTCTATGGGAACTGCTATAGATCCTTTGCTCCCATGGGTTTGTTTAAGTTTTATTTGGCAACAACATGACCATAAACAGGACAATACTTGATTAGGACAGTCTCTATATTAAAAGGAACTCCTCCCTGAAAATCAATAGGCACAGAACAAGAAACCAAATGGAAAAGAATACACAAAGAATATGCTTTGGGGTACAGGCAATCAAACTAAGTTGAGAATGAACCATCAGATTGATGTTTACTCTGACACAACTCATTCAATCTTTATTTATTTCAGTTTAGGGAACATACTCAGTAGTGCTCAGGGCTTACTTCTGCCTCTGCACCCAGGAATCACTCCTGGCAGTGCTCAGAGTCCTATATGGGATGCTGGGAATAAAACCTGGATAAGCTGTGTGCAAGGCAAACTGTATTTCCATTCCAGCCTTTTCATTTAACTTTTCATCAATAATTGCAAGATACCACTTTACAATCTATAAAATTGGCAAATTAAAAAGTCATTGAGTACCAATACTCTGATGATAATAGAAAAGCATTTGGGGACTAAAGAACTTTTTGCCCTAATAGTGAGAGAGAAGACAAACGACCTTTCATACTAGAAAGCAATCTTATTATGCTTAGTGAAACTGCGTCTATATGAGTCAAATCCCACTTCAGTAGCACTGTAGCACTGTTCTCCTGTTGTTCATCGATTTGCTCAAGTGGGCACCAGTAACGTCTCCATTGTGAGACTTGTTGTTACTGTGTTTGGCATATCGAATACATCACGGGTACCTCGCCAGGTTTTGCATTGAGGGTGAGATATTCTAGGTAGCTTGCCAGGCTCTCCTCTAGAGGGGCAGAGGGATCGAACCCAGGTCAGCTAGATAGGCCGTGTGCAATTCAAACACCCTACCCGCTGTGCTATTGCTTCAGCCCTAGCATCATGGGCAAAAACGAAATACTAAAATGTTAGGACTTTATGAGTTGAGGGGGTGCTTGCAGGTTGGTTATATGAAATATCTCAACCTCTGTTCTTCATGCACCCATTGAGTGTTGATGATCTCACTAATTGTCCTTCATGTCTCTGTCAACTTAAATAATTACTCAGGTGTGGGATTGACATGGTATAGAATAATGCCAACCTGGAGCTCACTGAGAGCTACCCAGGAGATCCTAAATCTTGAACAGTCTGTGTATTTCTCTCCTTTTGTGTTTTTCTCATTCTCTTTGACCAATACCCACTGGACAGAGTAATCAAAGGTGTCAATCCTATTGGCATTAGGCAACAAAGTTTAACCCTGTGATTATTGGAATGGTTTTGATAGACGTTACCTATTGGTCTGCAATAACTAAACCTTTTAACTGTGTCATGGAGGTTTTGTATCTTCCTAAACAAAAGACTTTTAGTGGCCTTAGCTTATCTTTTAGTAGATGACAAGAAAGAAACCAAAATTTAAAATGAAAATTAACCTCACAGAAGAAAAATTTTTTTTAGATTCTGTGACACAAAAAGAGCAAGAAGTCTATACCAGCAAATTCATAGTGCCTACCCTTCTCACCAGGCTAAAGAGTGACTGGAAATTTATGTATCTGTATTCTGCCTGAGTGAAGATATTTATTGGTTCTGAAGTCAGTGGGCGTCCTGCAGGTGGCTTATGTGAAGCAGAGAGGAGAAAGTCACTTCCTTCTGATCCACATCTGATCCACATCTGCCACCCCAGGACCACTGGGAAAGCTAGAACTGATAAAGTCTGCAATGAGTCCCTTCTTGGCCCAGACTACAAATCCTGCCAGGCCTCTAGGTGACTGTTAAGCCACACCTGATGTCTACTGGTCCTTCTTGACACAGAAGTTAATACCCATCACCCAATTTCACAGGGAGCAATGGACTCGGGCTGGAAGGAGGAATTGCACTTTTCAGGAAAGGAAAGAAAGTCCTAGGTCTTACCCAGGCCTTCCGGGTCCTTGCTTTTCTCTCAGAAAATAATTTCAAGAGAATATGAGCAGTGAAGTAAACACAGTTTTTATTTGTAGGTGTTTTGAGGAAAGGATTGAGGGAGAATAAGAGAGGGGGGGGGGAGAGAGAGAGAGACAAAGAGAGATACAGAGACAGAGAGAGTAACAGGTTCAAAAGAGAATGAAGATGGGGAGATCCCCAGTACACAACTCAAGACGGGAGATGTGGGCAGCACATGTGCTCGAGCACCACATATGCATAGCCACATGGATAGAAGCAACATGTGCTTGATCAGAACTCATGGACACACATAGCACATGAACTAAGGTAGCATATGTAGGCACTTCCTTGTTCAAGTTTGCTTTTATAGGTTTTTTCCCAAGATGCTCCACAAGGGGCTTCTACCTAGATTAGAGCCATTGCCAAATGGGTAGAGTTGGGATTGGTTGATAGTTTTCTTTGAAATTTATTTCCATGGCCTTCATTCCTGCTGGAGCTTCTCTCAGAGGGGGATCCAACATTCTCTGGATCTGTTGACACCAGGAAAAGTCTATCATGCCTTAGTTCCTGTGTTTGCAAGGTGGGCTTTTTGCAGCATTGGGTCTATTACTTCCAAGGAAAAGTTCTTCTCCAGTGTCGAAAATGGCATTTTGTGATTGATGACTTCTCGTCTCCATCAGACCAATGATGTCGTACTTGATCTTTCACTCTTACACTATCAGGTCCTCGATGGATGCATCTGATGCCAGTGTACATGCATTGAAAGTACAGACAGTCATTTCTGTCCTTGTTCGTTTTGGCAGCCTAGTTCAGCCTTGAGATTTTATCAGCCTTTCCTTCCTCATCCTTCTTAACGTTGCTATATTGATGGCTCTTTCTGGGTCAGGGGAATGAGACCCACGGTATTTAATGGTTTTGGCATATCAAATATGCCACGGATAGCTTCTCAGGCTCTGCCATACAGGCAGGATATTCTCCGTAGCTTGCCAGGCTCTCTGAGAGGGATAGAGGCTTTTAGGGTGGCCTCTAATTGCCCTTGCAGGTGTTCCAATGGTTCAAACCATATTTGAACCCTATTAAATATGGTGCGGTAATCTTGGAAGATGGGTATTAAGTGTCTTATGATGGAAAGTGCCCTGGAGTATAGCGGCGGCTGGGTTAGTGGAGGTAGTAGAGGTTTGCCAATGATGTATTTATCTGGTACCAGTAGGGTGGGTCTTCTGTGTGTAATCCCTGTGTCTCAGGAGATTGCTTGAAGCAGGCAGAGAATCTCTGTTCATGCTAAATGAAATGAATCAGAAAGAGAGAGGTGGGTATAGAATGACTGCATTCATTTGTGGGATATATATATGTGTATATATATGTACATATATACATATATACACACATATAAAGAGACTAATATTCAAGGCAAGGGTAAACAGGGGTAAGAAGGGATAATCGGTCAATGATTGGAAGCTTGCCACAAGAGTGTGTGTGGGGTGAAGGGAAGTTAGGCTATAGCAAAGGGAGCAGTATGACAATAATAGTTGGAAATGATAATTTTGATCAGGAGCTGATTGTTGAAGTTTGGTGAAGAGATTTCCTCGAGCGGGCACTGGTAACGTCCACATTTTGAGACTTGTTACTCCTTTTGGCATATCAAATACATCACGATTAGCTTGCCAGGTTTTGCTGTGCAGGGGGGATACTATCGGTAGCTTGCTGAGCTGGAGCGATAGCACAACGGATAGAGCATTTGCCTTGCACACAGTCAACCCGGGTTCAATTCCTCTGTCCTTCTTGGAGAGCCCTGCAAGCTACCAAGAGTATCCTGCTCACATGGCAGAGCCTGGCAAGCTCCTCGTGGCATATACTATATACCAAAAACAGTAACAACAAGTCTCACAATGGAGACGTTACTAATGCCCGTTCGAGCAAATTGATCAAAATGGGAGGACAGTGCTACAGTGCTACAGGTAAAGGGATATACCTGATAATCTTTCATTATTTATATTTCAAACCATAAGGCCCCAAAGGAAAGAGACAGACAGACAGAGACAGACAGAAGAAAAGTTCCTGCCGCTATGGGGTTAGGGGTCATGGTTTCAGAGGGCGGGAGAGAAAAGGGAACAATTGGTGGTGGGAAAAGTACACTGGTGTTGGAACATTATATGACTGAAATACAATCATGAACAACTTTGTAAATCTGTTTATCCCTGTAAGTCAATTAAAAAACTTAAGAAAAAATAATTCTGTTATTCTGTGTTTCCTGGGGATGGTGTATCCATCCCTCCTTCTAGGTGGATCATATATTCTCATTTGCCTCAGAGAGTCCATTCTATTTTATTAAAATACCTCTAGAGTCTGAATTTATCCTGAATTTTTCATTTTATAGTAGGGAAAATTAGAGGAAATTATACTAAAACATATGCAATTACTCACATTGCTCTCTTTCTTTCTCTCTTTCTATCTCTCATTATTTCTCCATCCTTTTCTTAAAAAATCATATGCACACAACTCTACTCTGCTTCAGGTATGTAATTACAGGTTCTACCCATCTAGGAATGGAAAATGTATATATCAGGGAAATTAGTTCTCACTTTATTGTTTGGTAAAAGTAGGAATATGTGGAATGATGATCCACACTCTTTCCTCAAATCTTTTGTGATAAAGTATGTACATTTATGACTGACAAATTATTCAGTATATAAACAATAGTTTATATCTTTCAATCGCTAGGCATATGGGGACAAAACTATTCCAGCACTCTGGAGAGCAATTTGCAAGTTGGTGATTAAAATAGAATTCAAACATGAAAACTCAGGTTTTAGGGGCTGGAGGGATACCACAACGGGTAGGGCATTTGCCTTGCACGTGGCCGACCTGGGTTTGATTCTCAGCATCCCATATAGTCCCTCAAGCACCACCAGGAGTAATTCCTGAGTGCATGAGCCAGGAGTAACCCCTGAGCATCATTGGTTGTGAGCCAGAAAGCAAAAAAACAAAAAAAGGGAAAAAAAGAAAAACTCAAGTTTTAAAAAACACTTAGTCATTCCCCACTTTCATCAATGATTTAGCCTCTCCATGTGTGTCAATATTCCCTCAGATGAATTCTATTCTCATGTTATCAGTCCCACAACCATTTCTTTTTTCACAACTTCATGCCACTTGAGAGTAAAATGGCTGAGAGCTTATTAGGAAAGTTATATAATTCTGGACTTTAAATAAATTAGAATCTCCTTGTCCACTAATAATATTTTGATAGCTCTTTTCTAATGATCCTTCATTCACAAAAGTAATAATTTTAAAGCATGATATTTCTCAAACCCTTTACACTAACCTATTCTTGTATCCAAGGGTAAATGCATGCATATGGAGGTGGGAGTGGCTACTAATCACTTACCAAAAATTTTTCTGTCACTGTCTCTGTCCTCCCATTGTTCATCGATTTTCTTGAGTGGGCACCAGTTACATCTCCATTGTGAGGCTTTTTGTCACTGTTTTTGGCTTATCAAATATGTCACGGGTAGCTTGCCAGGCTTTGCGTGAGGGCAGAATACTCTGGATAGCTTGCTGGGCTCTTCAAGAGGAATGGAGGAGTCGAACCCAGGTGGGCTGTATGCAAGGCAAGTATCTTATCCTCTATGCTATAGCTCCGGCCCAGAAATTTGTTTATTTTAAAAATTTACATCACATTCTCCCTCTCATCTTGCTCTTTCCTCTGTTAATATATTATTTGTCTTGAGATTGCTACTCTGTCTACATAAATCCTTCAAGGGCTAAATCCCATCTTTTTTGGGGGGTTGGCTTCTGCTTTTCTACTCTAATATCTTGTTTATATTTGTTTATAAAATTGATCACCTCACAATAAATGAATAAACTAAAATTAAAACTTTAAGTCTCCACCCCCCCAACAGGTCTGCACCTGCTTCTGCGCCCCCTCCCCACCCAGACCTGTGTCCCTGAATACCAGCCAAAGCCAGACCCCGGCCTGGGGCACCTGCCTCCAATTCCACAGAGAGAGTCAGTGCAACTAGTTGCTGCTCCCCCTACAGTTCTAGCATTCGGACTAGCTGAGGATGTGGCCTCAAAAGTGGGTGTGGCCTTCTGTGTGGTGGAGGGCCGCTCACATGAGCGGCTGCAGTTATAGTTCCCACTTCTAGCACTCTGATTCATATCCCAACCTTCCTCACCTAATTCTGTGGAAAACATTCTGGCTGCCTCAAACACAATAGGACAATAACCCACCGGCCTACTCGAATTCCAACAAAAGATCAGTGTATCCCAGAAGCTGTACAAGCCCAATATAAGAGAGCACTTCCTCTAATGCTTCACTCATTGCCTATATAAATGACAGAATAATGTCTGAAAGGAAGGACATATTTTAGAAGCAGAGAACGGTGACCACTATCGACCGGCTTTTTCAGAATCTTTTTCTGCAATAAGAGGGAACAGTGCTAGTGAACTTACAGATTTTAAGAGGTAAAACAATCACAACAGCATGAGAAACAGCGCAATCTCCACTATGAGGAGAGGACGAAGAAACAAGTCCTGAATCCTCAACAGGGGCTATCCACAAATATGAGCTCTCCAATAAAGAATTCCGTGATGAAATGCTGAGGATGTTCAAGGAACTCAAAGAGTCAATGGAGCAGACAACAGAATTAAAGGAAGAAATGAAAGAAACAGTGAAACAATAGCCGAGAAAATTCAGGAAGAGATTAGAGAAAATAAGAAAGATAAAAAAGAAATGTCACAAAAAAGTATTAGGTAAATGAAATTAAAAACTCAGCGGCTGCCCTAGCAGTAGAATGGCTATAGCAGAAGACAATATTAGTGAGCTTGAAGAAGAGCAACAGAAATTGTATAGGGAACAACAAACAATGGGAAAAGACCACAAAATAACTCTTACGAGAATCAGAGACCTAGGGGATGATGCAAAGAGGAACAAAATTAGAGTCATCAGAGTACCAGAAGAACAGGGAGGGAACTACATGAAAAAGCCACAGTCAAAGAAATCATTGCTGAGAATTTCCAAGAGTTAAAAAATGAAGATCCAGATCTAAGAAACCAGAAGAATACCAGCTAAAAGAGACACAAATAAAAACACTCCAAAGCATATGATAGTCAGAATGATGGATATCATAGATAGAGACACAATACTACAAGCAGAAAGGTCAAAGAAGGAAATCACATACAAAGGAGCACCCCTTAGATTTACAGCAGACCTATCAGAGGAAACCCTCCAAG
>JAOXYA010135067.1:0-10210 GCA_028565675.1 Sorex palustris | reverse complement strand
TGAGGGCAGGACCACAATAGCAGAGCAAAGAAACATTCTTGTATTCCTAATTTCGGTGACTAGTGGTTGAACAACAATGATGCTTTCTAATAGGAGTATCTAATTTAGAATTTCAGTTGCTATAAAGGCTTGAAAGAATGGAAGGGAAAATTTAAGCTTGGGGGAAAAATAGAATTCTGAGTCCATAAAATATAATTTTACAGGGGCCTGGAGCGACATTGTATGAGTTGGGAGGTCACTTGCTTTTCTTACAGCTGAGCCTGTTTCAATCCCTGGCATCCCAAATGGTCTCCTGAACCTACCAGGAGTGGGTCCTGAGTGCAGAGCCATGAATAAGTAACCCCTGAGCATTGGCAGTGTCATCCCCTCATCCTAAAAATATCCCTTGAAACGTAGTTTTACATAAAATTAACTTTGCTGAATTATTTTCTAAATTCATATAGATGCTGGTCAGCTTATAAAATTTCACAAGACTGGGTAAGATTCTGTTCTGGGACTTGTCTACACAAGGCTGTGTCCTGACCCACTCCACTGAGTCAGACCAGTGCAGTCTTCATGCATAGGAGCTTGTTTGCGGTGTCAACCTCTCCTGAGGCTGCTTTTTGACCCTGGAGCCCCAAAATGGAACTAGCCTGATGTGAAACACCTGTGAATCCATGCTCACTCTAGAACGCCACTAGCTCCTGGATAAAATTAAAATGAGCTGGCAAAGAAGAGTTAAGAACAGTCTAACATACTCCAGTCCTGTTGTCACGACGAAGAAGTATAAGCTGACTTGTTCTTCAGGTCCATGTTCTCTCTCTCTCTTTTTTTTTTTTTTTTTTTGCTTTTTGGGTCACACCCAGTGATGCTCAAGGGTCACTCCTGGCTCGTGCACTCAGGAATTGCTCCTGGTGGTGCTCGGGGGACCATATGGGATGCTGGGAATCGAACCTGGGTTGGCCATGTTGACTGCGTGCAAGGCAAACGCTCTACCTGCTGTGCTGTCGCTCCAACCCCCGTGTTCTCTCTGGAGCACTTATTTGCTTACTTGTCTGTATGTCTCTTTGCTTGTCTTTTCCAATCTGGAAATGCTTGTGTTCTCTTCAACACGTACTTCCTCACATCCTCTCCCTTCCCATCTTTATAAATAAACTTCATTCAGTAAAAACTTACTGCACCAAAAAAAGTATAAACTTGACACTAGGTTTGATGAGGACGTGATGCCAGAACAGTCGTACTCCTTAACTGATGATCGGTTTGTTCTTTCCCCACCCAACTTGCGACAGCACCCAACTCCCATTCTAGAACCTCTACTCAACCCTGGGAGAGGTTAGGGGAGGGCAGAGAACCCTGCAAGTTCTGATAAAACATTTGATACAGAATGAGATAGAGGGCGGGAGAGTGTAGTAGAGTGATAGTACAGAACCTGTGCTGAGCAGTGTCCCCAAACAAGAAAATAACAAGATGCAGGCCTCTCTGCAAGATGGAGACTGCACCAACCACAACTTCTTAAAAACATCCCCATATATTTGAACCTATTAATCAAAAAGTTCTTTGGATGTGGCTGTGTCCAGGGCCCCAGTATCACGGAAATAAACCTCTTTGTGTGTTTGTTTCATTTTGGAAAAGAGTATGATTCAGTTTTTACAAAAATCTACAGGTACGTATCTTGGCTTATGGGAAATTAGTGATTATTATCTACCTGGTAATATGTGGTATATTTTACTTGGCTCACCTTCCACCTAATTTATTTAAATGCATATGTGTTATGTAAAAGGTTTTGTATACCACAGAGCTTGGCCTACAGTGTAATAGTTTGAAAGGTCTTTGTAGATATTTTACTAGCTGTAAAGCAGCGGACGGAATGTAATCTTGTCTGAATTACAAGCATTTGGAGTTGACTCAGGCCTCTTGAGCATGTATATTAGTTTGCTTTCCCACCCTAGTCCTTTTTTGTCACATATAGCATGACAGCTTCTCTGGGCTCTCCAGGTTAATATGGGCTGAAAAAACATCTTTGTTGGTTTCTCTTTGTTGTTTTGTTTGGGAATTCAGAGATCACCCCTAGTGGCATATACTTTAAAAGGGGCACTTTATGCAGAGCCAGAGATTGAGCCCGGATCAGCCCGGATCAGCCTCATGCAAGGCAAGCATCTTATCCGATGTGCTATCTCTCTATCCCCTTGTTCTCGTGGACTTACAAGTTTTTGTGCTTGGGTTTTATTTTTAAAGTGTTTAAACATTCACTGCAGTCATTCTTTAGATTAGACTATATATGTTCATTTCAGGGTGCCTTTTTATTTTTTAACTTTTTTTATACTTTAATCCAATATCCATGAAGCACTTCCCACAATCCAGGCATGGTCTCCTACATTCTGTTCCCTGGAGACATTCAGGTCTTTGTATCAAATTCTGGTCTTTTGGTTAGGTCATTATGTAATGACTCTGGAATTATCATAAGAACAAAAGAGCTCACTTGAGCCCAATGTAATTTTAAGGTATAAGTAAGGGTTGAAAAGAAATGATGTAATGGCTTTGGAATGTTTCATAAAAACAATCAGTCCAGATCTCCTTGATTTCTTTCAGGGCTAGAAACCCTGGAAATGTTGGCCATTAAGTGTCTATGCCTTTTGTTCCTTGCAGAGACAGAGAATGATGAAATGTAGGGAGACTGAAGAGAAAGTGACTTAGTGAGACATTGAGTCTATTGATTGAAGTCAAAAATTACAAGGTATGGTGGGAGAGGGTTTGGACTTGGGCACTCCAGAATTCCCACATAGGCAGAGGTTGAGAACTAAGACTCTGGGCTTAAAAGAGGAAGAATTAAAACCAAGTTTTGAAATACTGTAAGTAGAGCGGAGTTGATCATCAACTTTTGTGTAGAAATGATGGCCTTTTGAAATTCAAAGCATAGTAACTTTAAGCTAATATTAATAAAATGTAAAAGTCATCAAAAAGGGGGCTGAGTCGGAGTGATAGTACAGTGGGTAGGGTGTTTGCCTTGCAGCGGCCAACCTGGGTTCGATCCCCAGCATCCCATATGGTCCCCTGAGTACCACCAGGAGTAATTCCTGAGTACAGAGCTAGGAATAATCCTTAAGCATCACTGGGTGTGGTCCCCAAAATGGACCAGAAAGATAAAACAGTGGATAGGGGCACTTATCTTGCATGCAGCCAGTTTGGGTTCTATACTCCATTGCATATGGTCAGCATTGCCAAAAATGACCCCTGAACACAGAGCCAGGAGTAAGCCCTGAGAGCACTGCTGGTGTGGTCCAGAAAACAAGCAAAAAGTCATCAAAATGGAAAGGTATTGTGATTATATCCATAAACTCATCCCTCTTAGCTGCAGATATGATACATATTCTGGGGTTAGGAAAATATTGTTTCCACATCGAGTCCAGAAATGTGTACATTCTAGCTCCTCAAAAGCATATATGTCTGGGGCCGGAGCGATAGCACAGCGTGTAGGACGTTTGCCTTGCATGCGGCCGACGTGGGTTCGATCCCCGGCATCCCATATGGTCCCCCAAGCACCGCCAGGAGTAATTCCTGAGTGTAGAGCCAGGAATAACCCCTGAGCATCGCTGGGTGTGACACAAAAAGAAAAAAAAATAGTGGCAGGAGAATACAGTTTTATTTCTCTTTTGTTTTATTTTTGTTTGAGGGCTACATTCAGTGGCACTCTAGGCTTATTCCTGGATCTGGGCTCAAGAATCACTCCTGGTGATCTTAGGGGCTCTCTGCAGCAATGGGGAATGAAACCTGGGTCAGCCACATGCAAAGCAAATGCCTTAACCCCTATATTACCTCTTCAGACCCCTTTAAGGCTTTCTAAGCTACCTTTCACTTTTCCCTCCTACCTCATATAAACACAGAATGTTTAATACTCCTCTACTCTCACATTGTACTAGCCCTGCTTATTTCTAGTAGAACATTAATCACACTGTATTGTAAACTGTTTACCTCTTTGTCTCTCTATTGAACTTTGCTAACTGAAGACAGGCAATATGTTCTTTTGATCTTTGTAGCCTCACCAGGACAGGATCTGCCACAACGAACAAACTCGTTTTTCAGGAATGATGAACAAACAAGTACTATCAATTTTAGTGAATTTGCTCTTAAAAGACACAATAGTGAGTGAAGACTGGAACCAGAAATTCCTTTTAAATGGCCAATTAGGGTTATATTTACTATGATCTTTATAGAGTATCAACACTTCAAATTTTTCTATGTGCATTAGAGCACTAAATGCAAAGCTGTCCTCATATCTTCACATTTATTTGGGGACTTGGGTGCTGGGGCTTGGGTGCTAAAGCTTACTCCTGTCTATGTACTCAGAGATCATTCCTGGTGAGGTTCGGGGAATTATGTGGGATACCAGACATTAGACCAGGGACAGTCATGTGCAAGGTAAGCACCTTAACCTCTGTACTACCTCTCCAGCCCGTAGTTACTTCAATGATATTTCAGGTGCTACTTAGAAAACAACCTTTCCCAGAATGCATTTGTGGTCAGAGAAGGGATGCAAAAGCATAAAACTGCTGATAAAAAGGGAGGGCCTGGGGGAAGAGTGCCAATTCTTAACAATTTGCATTAAAAATGTTATGCTTGGAAACTGATACAAAATAAAGATTGCAAACTTTCCAGGGACTTTTACTGAAAAACCCTACATAGTAACAGGTGCTACTATTTACTAATAGTTCACCGCTATTCTGATCCTTGCACCAAAGGCAATACTAGCTTCTTAAGGAACTACTCATATTCCACGAGCTCTGTCAGTTCTCCAGAAGCTACCAACTCAACTAAAGGAAATATAAGTGTGTCTTTCCAAAAGAATCCAACTTACAAATTTAAAACAAAAATGAGAAAGTGATGACTTAGCAGAACAAGACATTTTTATTTATTTTTGAATCACAAACTACCAGTGCCAGAGCAACAGTACAGTGGGTAAAGCGCTTGCCTTGCACGTGGCTGGCCCAGGTTCAATCTGGACATCCCATTTGGTCCCCCAAGCACCTCCAGGAGTAAATCCTGAATGCAGAGCCAGGAGTTACCTGAGTATAGCCAGGTGTGGCTCTCAAACAAAAACAAGACAAAAATCACAAATAACCTTACTGAAAACATCCGAAACATAATGTTCAAGACCCACCCATGCTGGTGGTGGAGGAAATGCACTGTAGGCTTAAAACATGAATACTACTGTAAATCACGCTGTTGCAAAAAATGACAAACAAGGAAGAGCTGCCCTTACCCCACACAATCAATCTAACTTTAGGCATGTGTCTGCCTAAAGCATATATTTACTGTACAAGGCACGAGACGCCAGCCGCTGGTGAGGTGCTTCCCTTGCCCACAGCCAACCCAGGTTCAATCCCAGGAACCACATTCGGTCTCCAGAGCACGGCCAGGAGTGATCTCTGGTCACAGAACCAGGAGCAAACCCTGAGCACAGCTGCATGTGACCGCACTCCCCTGCCAAAAAAAAAAAAAAATGGGGGGGGGGTGGAGGGAATCCAGGAATCTACAACCAAGTCCCTGAGCCTTGCTCTGCCCCCACATTGTAAAATGAAAAGGGCAGTGAAAAGAAGTAACTATACATCCTCCTTTGTGGACTTTACCAACCTTACCTAATATCTTAAACCTCAAGACACCATTTCCACATGTTGATACAAACTTCAAGAAGCAGGTCCACTGGTGTTTTTAATTTTTCACCCAAAACTAACTCCGGGTTTCTCTAAGACCTGGCTCACCCGGTAAGTTCTCCCCAGGCTGCAGGCAGTCTGGGCAGAAATGTCAAGATTCCGGAATGCCATCAGATCAACTTTACTCTCACTTTGCTATTGAATGAAAAAGCACTTAGTGGGCTACTCTTGACTTGATGGAACTGATTGTGAGTACTCTGTAGGCATATCTGTGAAAATGATACAGCCTTGGTACAAGACTCACCAACAAATGCCTAGATTGGTCCTTTTCCCACCACTTGAGGCAGAAAAGCCTTTAGCATGAGTTTTAACCTGATTCCCCTTTACCTTACTCCCATCTCTCTCACAGCCTCTACTCCACGGCCTGGAGATAGTTGGAAGTGACTCACAAAGGGACTGGCTCAAGCACTGCATCCCGGAAGCCCCAGATCCGTCACTCTCCAACATTATGCAAAATCTATGAAACCCAAGATATGCCATCTGTGCATTACTTAATTTAAAATTCACAACCATCCTAAAGGAAAAATCACCTCTATTTTATAAGTGAGTTATCAGATTAAGTATTTTGTTCATGGTTACAATCGGTAAGAGGGAGGACAAAGTCTAACACCAGAACCCACCAGAAACCACTACCACACAGCATTCTTATCAATTTGCAGCAAACACTTTGCACACTCCATTCTCAGGATTTTTCCATTCAATGAAACCTTAACCCTAGAACAACCTTTCGATAGAATAACTTAAAAAAAAATCAACAAAATTTTAATTTAAAAACACTAAAATTGGGATCAGAGAGAGCACAGCAGGTAAGGCACTTGGCTTGCAGGCAGAGACCCTGAGTTTGATCCTCAGCAACCCATATGGATCCCCAAGGACCACCAAGAGTAATTCCTGAGGACAAAGCCAGGAGTAGCCCCTGAGCACTGCAAGGTGTGGCCCTCAAAACAAAATGTTTTTAAAAATGTGCCTCTCTCATAGAAGCACTGATAGGTTGGAGGCAAATGAGGTACATGGGTGGAGGGAAGTGGACACTGGCGTTGAAACATAATATGCCTCAGACCCAATTGTGAATAACTTTGTAATTTTAAGGTTTGACTAAATGAAAAATAAAAATGGACCGCCTTTCTCTTTTGGGAGGCTGCACGGCTGTGCTCAAGACTTATCCCGGGTACAGTGCTCAGGGACCACTCCTGGTGGTGCTAGGGAGACCATAGGATGCACCCGGTTGGCTGCATGCAAGTCTTTAACATTATCACTCTGGTCCACAAGATAAACTCTTAACCAATAAGATGTATTGATCCCCTTTATTTTTTTTGGGGGGGTGGCGTTTAGGCCACATTAGGCAGTGCTCAGGGCTTACTCTATACTGAGTACAGAAATCACTCCTGGGAGGGTTCAAGGAACCATATGAAATTTAAATCTGAGACGTTATGTCCAAAGCACCCTATCCACAATTACATCAACTCCAGCCCCTGTACTCATTTATTTTTTTGAGAGGTCACACTTGGCAATGCTCAAGGGCTGCTTCTGTCGGTACTCAGGGTACCTTTTGGGATGCCGGGGATCAAACCTGAGTCACCCGCGTGCAAGGCAAGAGCCCTATCCACTGAATTACTTCTCCTGTCCCTTTCCCATTTTTAGCAGATCACTGTTATAAAACGCCTATCTTTAGCCGTCATACACTTTCTATTTTGTATTCCCTATTTTTTTAAAACACAAATCCTGTGTACACAAAATAACTAAATTTTTCATTTTTCCTCTACATCCACTACCAGAAACTTAAAGATGTCATTTTTATGTAACTTTGAAAACCTGATGCTCAGTCGTCTCAATGTTTGTAACCTGTGGTTAAAATATAAACATCACTGCTCTGACTTCTAGATTTCCCCCTAGAAAGATGTATAAAAACAAATGGGTTCATTGGGAGATAAGTGTTGCTGGAACAGATCCAAGCAAATGTGCAAAAGACCTGAGACAGAAAAGAATGTGGTATGACTAAACGAAGAGATGTGTGCGGCCCAGGGGCAACTCGGTGGCAGAGATGCCTGCCTGGCAAGCACGAGGCCCGAGTCCAATCCTGGTGGAGCCTACATGCAATGAGCTGAGTGCCGGCCACTCTGCGGTCTGAGTTCTCTTACACTGTCACCGTGTGCAATCTCTGGCAGTCAGGTGAGTGGTCACAACGGAAAGAGGTGCCAGCCCCACAGGCGTGAGGGAATAGCCCCTGCCTCCCCACAAGCAAGTGTTGGAGCACTACAGCCATATCCGCAGCAGGCACAAGCAGACCGTGCTCAGGCATCATGCTGGAGACTCAGGCGCGCAGGTGCAAGCGCCGCAAAAGTGGCCAAGGAAAAGTGGGGGATCCCCAGCGAGGGAGCGCCTGTGCCTGGTGTGGAGCAGAGAAAGCGGAAGTGCAAGCCCTCCAGAGTGTCTCAGCTCCGCGTGGGTGTGATCCCGGGTCCTCATAGAACGATAAAGGAGAAAGAATTTGGAGCAGCATGGTGAGTCTGGGGAGGGAGAGGAGGGCTCAAGAGGAAGCTGGTCAAAGGGAAAAGAACCGGGCATGCAGTCCTGTAGACCATAAACAGATACTGAATAGTCTTATTCTACGAGGGCGAGGGCGGGCAAGGTTGGAGCCACACCGGGTAGTGCTGTGTCTTTGGTCAGAGATCACTTCTGGTGATGCTCAGAGGACCAAATGGGATGCCAAGGACTGAACCCCGGGTTGGCTGCACGCAAGACAAGCACCTTCGCCTCAGTACTATGTCTGTGGCTGAGATTCTGAATTTTGACTCAGTGGGCTAACCTTTAGAAAGAGGTAATTCACTGGCGGGTTTTAAACTGTGTGAGACCATTGCTACTGCTGGAACGAACGCTGAATGACAGGGATAAGGTTGGTTTGTGTTGGGGAAGAAGGAAAGGAGCAAATATGGAAGAAAGCAGGGCAAAAAGACAGGAATGTACGAAAATGATTCAACTTAGAACAATGAATAATGGCTCTTGAGTGTGTGCTGTGTCTACCATGGTTATCTCATTTAATCCTTGTAACCATTCAAAAGGTGATTATTCCATTTACAAAAGAGAACTGCAAAGAATCAGTAACATTAAGTCCAAATGAAGGAGGGCTTCACCTTGAACTAGAAAAGTAATATTGCAGAGGTACAAAAATAGATTCAACGCATATATTGGAAAAAAAGAGCAAATACACCTTGAGGTGTATTCGAATATACAGTCCAAGGGAGAAATCAAGAATGGCTTTCCAGCTTTCACCCTGCCAGTGGACAAATATATGCCACAGACTGGAATACTAAAGGAGAAACACAGAGATTAAGACTACTGTTTTACAAACTGGAAAGATAGTATAGTGGGTAAGGCCCTTGCCCACACACGACCAGGATTTGATCCTCGGCATCCCATACTATTCCCCAAGCCCTGCCAGGAGTAATTCCAGAGTGCAGAGCCAGGAGTAATCCCTCAGGTGTGACCACTCCCCCCCCCATAAAAAAAAACCCACACTTTAGTTTTAGATTTACATTTAGTTTTAGATTTACATTTTAAATGTGAGAGATTTAAATCTGACAATGAAAATACGGGGAGCAGTTTGGGAGTGAAAACTGCTAAATCCACGAATCAGTAGACTGTGAGGCAGAAGTAAAATAAACCTGAGGCAGGCCAGACCCAAGACACCCGGTCTCACTCTATCAGACATCTATCTCTTCCTAGGGTCAAGGCTCACTGATGTCACCGGCGTTTTCCACCCACTTTCCACTTCACCTTTGAGCAGAATGCAGCTGCTGTGATTTGCCTCTTCCTCTCTTTCCCAAACCTACCCGTCTGCACGGCTGCTCCACACACAGCACACCTCAGTGTCCCCTCGGATCTAAACCCCCGCTCTCTTTTAGGCCATTCCACTGCCCCGCACCCGGAAGTTTGGTGACCATCAAATTGGCAGATGGTACCGATCAATCGATGCATCCACAACCCCCGCCCCCCATATAACTGCGTCCCTAACTGTGGAGTCCTGGGGCCTCCCTGCCCACCACATCCAGCTCCGGTCTCCTCCAGCGTCAAGCTACTCCGTCGGGCACCGCCACCTTTACAACCAGCGGCTCTGACCCAGCCAAGCGGACGCGCGGAAAGGGTGATGACAAGGAAAAAAAAAACCAGCCCTCCCGGGAGGGGGGGAACACAGCACCCCTTCCCGAACCTCTTCCCGAACACCGGATTACGTCGCTGGACCCGAGTTCCCTTGCCTTGGAAGCATGCCCGAAAAAGGGGGCGAGCCTGAGAGCCTGCTCCTGAGGGTTCCGAGATGGAAGAGGTTTCCGCCCTCCGCCCCAACCCGCACACGCAACCCACCACAAACCCCACCACCGAGCCTCTCCGGGGAGGGCGGGCCCGCGAGCGCGCAAAGTGGAGAAGCCGCCCAGAGAGCGGGGATCGCTGTCCCGGGCCCCAAGGATGCGCGGCCACGGAAGTCACCTGGAAAGGCGGCAGGCCTCCAAAATTTTTTTTAAAATTAA
>JAOXYA010135059.1:0-10210 GCA_028565675.1 Sorex palustris | reverse complement strand
TCAGTAGCTTGCCAGGCTCTCCGAGAGGGGTGGAGGAATCGAACCCTGCTCGGCTGGGCTGGCTGCGCGCAAGGCAAACGCCCTACCGCTGTGCTATCCAGCCCTTGTATTTTTACTTTTAACTAATTATTTAAAAAAAAAAACCTTAGCCATCCTTGCGCATTTAAATGAGAGCACCAACATAGACCCAAGCCTCCCTCCCCACTTACACGCATCTCACATTAATTTCTCACCTTTTACAATAGTCATTTATTAGTTCTCTCACGCTTGTTTCACATGAACCACAGCACCCAAAAGGAGAGAGAGAGAACAAAAGGGAATGCCCTGCCCCAGAGGCAGGGGAGACTGGGAGGGATGGGGGGTGGAAGGGATACTGGGACCTGTGGTAGTGGAAAATGGGCACTGGTGGAGGATGGGTACTTGATCATTGTATTACTGAAATCCAAGCACAAAAATTTGTAAGCCTATAACTGTACCTCATGGTGTTTCACTAATAAAAAAAATAAAAAAAATTTTTAAAAAGCTAAAAATAAATAAATAAACAAATAAAAGGGAAAAATATATTGCATGAATTGAAACCTGCACAACAATTCTATTCCCTGTGTCTAGACACTCTCCCATCCAAATCTGTCTATTCTCTGATTAAATCTGTAGGGTATTTGTTTTTGTCTTTTTCCCTGCTCAGACTGTCTTTGAAGACTCCCCTCACCTCTGCTGACAATCTTTAAGTTTCTTTTTCAGACTCTCCCCAGCACCGCTCAGTTTTTTGAATGCTTCAACATCAGTAATGACAGCAGTGTGTGTAAATGTCATAGATGTCACAGCCAGGCATTGCAACACTTTTTCCCCTGCCATTCCACACCCCCATTCCCCATTTTCACAGCTATAAACTCTTTAGCTGCATGCTCAGTCTTGCCTCAGTTTACTTTTCCTCCCGTCTCATGGCCTGCCAGGACTAGCTTACCAGTTATCTTTTCCTGCCATTCTGTCTAACCAGTGTGTCTTCGGAATGTTTTCTGTACTTTTGCTTTAAAGTTCTTTTCAGCTTGACCCCATCCTGTTCATCCTTGAAAAGTCAAGGACAGATTTCACCTCTTAGTCATTATGAGTCCTCCTACTCAAAATAATAACTTTACCGCTAAACATTGACATGAATCTCTGTGTTCCTCTTGAAGTGAATCAGTAGCCGTGTTATTCTGTCGGAGCGCTTCTTGTACTATTGTGTTGCTCTGAAGTATTTTTCCTTACCCAAATAGACAGCTCCTTGCCTGGGAAGCAGTAGCTGTCTCTCTTAATGGTTTTCTCCCAGTGACTATCAGGAGCCAGATGAAAGCAGTGGGCAGTGACAGGTGGAGAGACCAGCCTGGTTAATCATACAGCAGTCCTGGATGGAAGTAGTGGAGGCCGCTGCTTCTTAGCCACGGGTTATTGACCTACTTTTCTCTTATCTCTGTGCAAAATATTTGTTGTACTTAGTGTGTTTTGCCCGTCACAGCGAATGTTTGTCTCTCCCCTTCATGTGAGCTAAAAATTACAGTGATAGTTCAATTAGTGAAAAGAACAATGGAGAAGAAAAGTTGGTGAGTTGTTTTAATTTCTAAATTGTGGACCTTAAAAATTGTCTTTTAAAATTAACACTGCTCAGTTTTTCTATTAGCTATTCACCTGTCTACCTCTCTGCCTGCTTCCCTAGTTATTTATGTAACACGATTAAAGGTGGATTATACATTTTTAACTTTACACATACTTTTATGGCTTTTAATTTGATGATTTGTGTAATTACAATATTGTATTTGTAAAGTTAAAAATGAACTGCTCAAAAGGAATGAACTTCCCTTGATCAGGCGTGTACAATGTAGTTCACTATTAAATATATGTGTATACAAATAATATTTTACAAAACTTGCTTTGGGAAAAGGTATGGGTTCTGCATATGGTTCTCATATGATGAAACTAGTTTGCATTTAATTTTTGCAGTTTTATAGGTTCAGTATATGCTCTGTGTGTGTGTTTGTGTGTTTGTGTGTATGTGTGTGTATGTGTACATGTATTTAGTGATGGCAGGGATTGAACTTAAGGCCTCACACATGCAAAGCCTGTGTTCTATTGAGCTAAAGGGAACAGACATGTGGGAAGACATTTGTATGTCTGCATCCTTATGTATGTAATAACTTCTGTATCATAGAACTTTTAGAAATTAGAAGAACTGATATTCCAAATCAGTTAACACATATATTTAAGGTTAACACATATATTTTAGTAAATTCTTGAATACATTAAAAGATTTGTTCTATTATGACATGGTTTATAGTTGTTTTGCTGATGGCATATCTTTGTACTTTAGGCTATATTTAGAGAATTTTTAGATGAAGGTTCACTTGATTTTAAGTTTAGTACTGCTTCCAGTATTAAGAAAAATATTGAACCGGTGAATACTTTCAAAATTTAGTATGACTTGATTTTGATCAGCTTAGATGAATATACCCACTATAATTTATCTCTTTTTTTTTCTAAAAATTCTTTCACTGTGACAGACTGATTTTTCTTCTTGATTTACACAATCACACTCTGTTTTTCTTTGGGAACACCTTCGCTATTTTTGTTTGATCCGTTCTCATCTGATAAACATTCGTGAAATCCTAATGCAAAACAGTTGCTCCCTTTGATTATGTTACTAGTATTTATTTTAACAGAACACTGCTTAAAGAAGCTTATACATATTTTTTTGGGGGGGATTGGTATACACCTTGGTTTATTCCTGGCACTGCACTCAGGGATCACTCCTGGCTCAGGGGACCATATGGGGTGCCAGGGATTGAACCTGGGTCAGCTTGTGCAATTTCTTTACCCGTTGTATTATTGCTTCTGCCCCTCCAGAACCTTATAAAATTTTATTATTCTGAAAAAAGTTTTCTTTTTTCTTATTTTTTGGGGGAAGGGGTTTGGGAACCATAGGTGTGCCCAGGATTCAGCAAGAGAAGCAAGCATCTTAACCCCTGTATATCTTGCTATTCCAAAACAACTTTTTATGACTCATAAATACAAAATTTCTAATTTAAAAAACCCAATGAGCAATACAGAGTTTTCCTTTGCTGTATTTCTAAAATTATCTTTAGTTCGCCCTTCTCTCTTAACAACCCTTTTTCTTTTATCCCTATTTGACTTTATTAAACTAGTCAGTGCCATTTTTCAACTTACACATATAGTGTAAACACACAGAACATGTTTTCATGTGCCTTGATTGCTTTCATTGCAGATGCTGGTGTTCTCTGAGGTTCTCTCTCTGTGGTGAGGCCCATAAGAGATTCTTTTGCTGGGGAGGTCAGAATGAAGCAGGCAACTTTCCTTTACCTCTTACTAAATGTCTTTGAGGAAGATTCTTGTGGACTGACTTTTTGGTTTTTAACAGTCTTTATAACCAGACCCAGGATTCTTACTCACCCCCAAATGAGGAAATTCAGTCTTTCCAGGGCTGAGGGTTTCTTCTTGAATTAACAGTGATGGAATCTGGGATGGGATATTTGAAGCTGTTGTTTTCAGCCTCCTGGTGGGGAAATTGAGTGTTGTGCCCAGTGTTACACCGGCAAGCTTGCTCTGGAGAAGGGTCTGCAACTTGATCTTGGCTGTTCCTGGAGTTCTTTTCTTCTAAGCCATGTTTCTCTGAGGGAAGATTTTCCCCATTCTCCTAGATCATATTGAGTGTGCTAAATTCAGTTCATTTTCTTCTTTTATCGCTAAAGAGTTTGAAGGATGGATGGGATGGATAAAGCCAGTTGTATTGCAGTGTATCCCAGGTTATTACATGTGCTGGTTCAATCAAGTATCTCCAAGAACCTATCTGGGTGGGCTTCTCAGACTGCTCTAGGAAGGGCTTCTAGAGCTGGTGGCTCCAAGAAACCCTTTTAAATCATTGCATTTTTAGTGCTAATGAGATTCCCTCAAGTGATTGGATGGTCCGATACTGCATAAAGAGAACAGAAGAAGTGGATTACAAGTGGGGTGCACAGGAGGAAGAGGCATGAGGGCCCTGGTGTGGGGGATGAGACTGAGACCCTCTGACTGTTAGCAAGCTGTTCCTTTGGAAGGGAAGTTGGTTTTCCCCTAGTGACAGCAGTAAACTGGTGACAGTTTAATCATCATTGCTTCTATTTGCTGCCTGGTCACTGACCAGGAGCAAATCAGAGAAGTGTGGGGTGTGCCAGAATGGAGCGGGCTTCATGGCCACCTTGGGGTTCCAGCACTCAGGCGTGCCAGTGTAAATACAGTCGTCGTCTTGGAATTTTTTTTTAATCTTCCTTTAGGGAATGAATTGAGAAGTCTCTGAGCTATAATTAGCATGTGCCACATGTAGCTGAGTTTGTGTTTCTGGCTGTTACAGTGGTTTCTCATTTTTGGCTGCCTCTGCCACAGAAACACATTGCCCCACTCAGACATGAGCTCACTCATTCTCATGGCGTGTGAGAGTTGGCTCACGGGACCGTAGGTTCCCCGGCAGGCCAGGCCTACTGGCTGTCCAGGTTTGGCTGTGGGGGTGGGGAGTGCCCCACTGGAGGTTGCTGATGGCTGGGTGGTGGTCTTTGCAGTTGCTCTGCCCTTGGGTGGCTGGAGCTGCTGGTGTGACCCTGCAGAACTTTTTATTTTAATTTAATTTTTTTTATTTTATAAAGTAGCACTGTCCTCCCGTTGTTCATCCATTTGCTCGAGCGGGTCCAGTAAAGTTTCTATTTAGGCTTGTTGTTACTGTTTTTGGTATATCCAATACGCCATGGGGAGTTTGCCAGGCTCTGCTGTGTGGGCGGGATAATCTTGGTAGCTTGCCGGGCTCTCTGAGAGGGACCAAGGATTCGAACCTGGGTCAGCCTTGTGCAGGGCAAACTTTCTACCCACTGTGCTATTGCTCCAGCCCCATTTTATAAAGTAGTTTACAGCATTTGATTGCATTTAATATTCAAACACCAGTCCCACCACCTTTTGACCTTCCCAGCACCGTATTTCGGATATTTCCATCACAAACCCCAATCCCTGCCCCAAAGCAGAACCGAAATAATGTAGTATTTCCCTCTAAGGTTGGTTGCCTCCTACTTTGAATCCCATCAAATGTGATGCAGTACTCTTGGAATATGGGTAGGGTGTGTCCAGTCCAGGCAAAGATTCACTCGTGGATGAGGCTCAGTCGGAGCATGTGGGGAGGGTTTTGGCTGCCAGGGCTGGGTCCCATAGGATGGGGAGGGCTCTCACCTGCCCCCATCTGGGGTGCCCAGAGTAAAACAGCCTGGTGCGGGGGCAGCAGCAGCATGGTTATAGTCAGTGTCGTGTTGCTTCCTTCAGGTAGAGAAGGATGTGTGATCTGGATGGTGGCTGATGACAAGATTATCTGGTGTCAGCCAGGGTGGCTTTTGGGTAGGCAGAGGATGACCCTGCAGAACTTTTTTCCAGGAAAGAGTACTTGGGATAGTGAAGCTGGAGACCTTACTACCTCCCCTGGGTACCGAACCCATGGTGTGGCTGATCCAGTTGAGATCGCTCTCCTGGTTACTGATTCAGGCAGACCTGCCCAAAGGCAAGCCCAGGAGAGTTGGGGAGCATTTTGAGGTCAGAAGAAGAAATGGGAAGGGACGGAATGAGTATGTGTGTTGCTGCTAGCCTCTGCGCGAGGACTCTGCTCACTCTGGCTGCCCCGCTATAAGTTTGTGGCATGCCTGTGGGCAGCCCCAGGCCCATTCCGCAGGCATCTCAACTCATCAGAAATGAATTCTCTTGGATCAGAGCCTGGGGTCCCCTGCTGGGTCTGGGACCCACAATCTGTGCTTTACTATACTTGGTGAGGGTGGTAGCACTGTAATATTGTCCTGTTGTTTATCAATTTGCTCGAGTGGGCCCAATAATGTCTCCATTGTTAGACTTGTTACTATGTTTGGCATATCGAATACATCACAGGTAGCTTGCCAGGCTTTGCCGTGTACACAGGCGAGATACTCTCAGTAGCTTGCCAGGCTCTCCGAGAGGGTGGAGGAATTGAACCCGGGTTCGCCCAGGTTGGCTGCGTGCAAGGCAATCGCCCTACCTGCTGTGCTATTGCTCCAACCCAGTGAGGGGGGTATGGGCGTCAAAGAGGGAACTCTCAGTAAGGGAAACTATTGTCACAAACCTTTGTGGAAAATGACCCTTGCTTAAGGTAGACAGAAGCTGCTTTAAGAAAAAAAAAATCAGAGTTTGAAGAGCTTGACAATTTAGGGCTCAGCATTTTTGTTCACCGTGGTCAGTGGGAAATGCACAGAGGAGTCAGGAAAGCTTCCTACGCACAGGCCGGCTCCTGGCACCATTTCCCTTGCTGTTACAGGAAGGTCTTGCCAGACATCCAAGACGTTTTACTTATGCATCAGAAAAGATAGCTGCTAGCTTGTAACCTAAAACCTTCAATGTTGTCATAGCAGCCACTGTGCTTTTTTTTTTTTTTTTTTTTTGCTGAAAACTCCTAATTATCTTATTTAATAGAGTTGGTATTTTCACAGTTGGGGGGAAAATACATGTTTAAAAAAAAGCCTGTCACTTTGCAAATTATAAAATCTCTCCATGCTGCCTTTCCAGTCATCACAGTCATCAGTTACTGGCCTATGTGTGGAATTGGGGGGGAGGGGGGTGCAAACTTCCTGGGTTGATGCTTTTGGTTGCTCCGGCCTTTCCCAGTCCCAGACCCAAACAAAACTTGGCATTGGGAGGGGTGCCGCCTTCCCCTCTCTGCCTGCTCCTTGGGTGACAGAATGGTGGACTCCTTGCTACTGTTTTCATTTAAGATGGGTGACCTGTGTTGGCTTATGGGCTTTTAGCTATTTCTCTCTACTCCCTGTTCAAATGTATTCCGTTTTATCACCCTGACTCTTTAACTTCCTTCATGGTATCCAGAGTTTGACTAGAAGGCAGGCAGGTCCTCTGTGTGAAAATGGCCCAATTGTTGGGCTTATTTCTACCCCAATCCAGGATTCTGCTGAGGAATCCTAGTAAGTAGCAACGAGCAAAGCAGCCACTATATTTTTTTTTCTTTTTGGGTCACACCCAGCAATGCAAAGGGGTTACTCCTGGCTCTGCACTCAGGAATTACCCCTGGCAGTGCTCAGGGGACCATATGGGATGCTGCGAATCGAACCCGGTTTGGCTGCATGCAAAGTACAAGCCCTACTCGCTGTGCTATTGCTCCAGCCCCATGCATTTTCTTTTGATGTCATTTGCTAATGGTGATTAAAGCTATCTATAAATGAATTTATTTTTTAGGGAAGTAAAACTGCCTTAAGGAAACTCAGAGAAATGAGAGAAACAGAGACACATGTTCAAGAAATACAGGCCAGGTCCCAGAGTGACAGTACAGAGGGCAGGGCGTTTGCCTTGCATGCGGCTGACCCGGGATGGATCTCCGGCATCCTATATGGTTCCCAAGCACTGCTAGGAATAATTCCAGAGTGCAGAGCCAGGAGCAACTCCTGAGCATCACTGGGTGTGATCCTCCTACCAAAAACAGAAAAACGGGGGGGGGGGAGGGGGAAGAGAGAGAGAGATCACAGACTTTGCCAGAGTGGGAGGGTCCAGAAATTAATTTTGATGTTGCCGCATTTATCGATTTTCTTATTTTTTTGTTTTTTTTTTTTTCTGTGCTTGGGGATCACTCCTGGCAGGGTTCAGGGGATCTTATGGAGTGCTGGGGATTGAACATCCAAAGCAAGTGCCCAAGTCACTGTACTATAGCTCCCACTTCAAGGTCTATTTGTATTTTTAAAGTTTTATTTCTCTGGGGCCACACACAATAGTGCTTAGGGATCACTCCTGGTTGGGGGACCATATGGAGTACTGGGGTTTGAACCAGGTCACCACAAACAAGGAAAGTGCCCGACCCGCTGTACCACCACTTCAGTCCCATTTATCAATCTTTGATGGATTCAGAGGTTTTGTCTGTTTTAGAAGGTCCTGTCCTTATGGGTCCATTTAGTATTTTATATTATGATTCTCTGGACTTTTTTGGTTGTTTTTTTTTTATCTGACCTCATCTGGTAGTGCTCCAGGGACTCTCTGATGTCAGGGCTTGAATCCAGTCCTCTGATATGTGAGCAAGAGATCCAGCCCTTTGAGCCACCTCCTTGGCCTCTCTGTTGTGATTCCATCTTCGATCAGGAGACTGGAGAGATATTACAGGGTAGGTACTGAACTAACCTGGTTCAGATGTTGGCACCACACAGTCCCTGAGAATGCCGTGAGCCCTGGAGGCCCCTGAGCACAGCAATGTGGCACCTTACAGCTGCAGCCTCACAGAGCCCAACAGGCACTGCATCTGTGGGCCCGAGGCCAGCAGCTGCTGCCTGCCTGACCAGGAATCACCCCCAGGGACTCCCAAGTACCACCTAGGAGACACAAATCCTTATACAAATCTTGGAATGATTTGAAATTTCACCTGGTATAAAGTGTCTGGCAAGGAATGGACATGTGCACTGTGCTAGGGAAGCTCCCAGGAAAGATGCCAGTGGCGGGACTGAAATCCAGGCCTCACGCATCCAAGGGAGAGGATCCAACTCTCACACACACTCCAGACCTCAACTTTGGGAGTGTTCAAGAGTTATCCCAGCAGTGCTCGGGGGATCTTATGTGGTACTACCCAGTTTCATCAGGGGATGAAACTGGGACCTGCCACATACAAGGCAAGAGCCCTACCCCAGTACTACTCTGGCCCCTGAACTTAATTTTCTGATCTGTTCTTTGGGACATTTTTCCTACAAAACTTTTTTTGTTAACGCCAGAGAGAGAGAGAGAGAGTACAAGAATCGAAGTGCTTGCCTTGCATCCCACCAACTCTGGTTTGAAAATGTAACACCACATATAGTCTCCTGAGCACAGCTGGCGTCAATCCTGAGTACAGAGCCAGGAACAATCCCTCACTACTGTTGGGTATAGTCTCCATCACCTCCCAAAAGAACTTTTTGTTCATCTGCCCTACTTTCTGTACTATCTCTCTGGTCCCTATTTATTTTTGGCCACACCTGGCTGTGCTCAGGGCACCTTATGGGGTGCTGGGGAGCAAACCTGGGACAGCCACATGTAAGCAAAGTGCCCTGCCTCAGCTTCTACATTTTTAATAGGAAAAAATTGAATTTTATGTGAAAACACATGAAATTCAGATATTGTTGCCTATGAGCAAAGCTGTATTAGAACCAGCCATAGTGAATAACTGCATTAGAATGATTTCTTTTTTTTTTTTGGCTTTTTTGCGTCACACCTGGCAATGCTTAGGGATTACTCCTGGCTCCACACTCTGGAATCACTCCTGGTGATTCTTGGAGCACTTGGTGGTGCTTGGGGGATCATATGGGATGCCAGAAATTGAACCCAGGTTGGCTGCATGCAAGGCAAATGCTCTACCTGCTGTACTATTGCTCTAGCCCCTAAGATGATTTTTAAAATGTACCATAATTTATTTTATTGGGCCCCAGTGTCCTACACTTTGGTTGATCAAAATCATTCACTTACATATGATCTGTGCTTGACTCTGTGTCCTAAGACTGCGCTCAGTATGAGTGAAAGGGTCAGCTGCAAAGCCTGAAATAGTGACTATCTGGACCTTTACAGAAAAAACCTTTACAGCAACTTCTGTTTTTGATTTTTTTCCACTTTAATGTAAGCATTTATTTTTGTTGGTTTTTGGGCCATAGCTGGTGATGCTCAGGAATTACTCCTGGGGGTGCTCGGTGGACCATATGGCATGCTGGGGACTGAACCCATGTCAGCTGTGTGTAAGGCAAGCAATATCTGTACTACCTGTTTTACTATCACTCTGGCATTCTTTAAATTTTAGCATATTTTCATTATTATTATATATCTTATTATTATAATTATATATTTTCATCATTATTATTATATAGGTAAAAATATTTTCTAGTTTATCTGGCAATTTCATTTTGATCCTGGGGAAAAGAGCTGTCAATTTTTTAAGATCCTGGGGATTTTCCAGGTATCTTTTTGTTACTGACTTTTAACAGAATTCTACTGTTGTATGATTTCAACCTGTTTAAATACAAAGGTGGCCGGCTGCGATAGCACAGCGGTAGGGCGTTTGCCTTGCACGCAGCCAACATGGCCGACCCAGTTTGATTCCACCGCCCCTCTCGGAGAGCCCAGCAAGCTACCGAGAGTATTCGATATGCCAGACACAGTAACAACAAAGTCTCCAATG
>JAOXYA010134972.1:0-10212 GCA_028565675.1 Sorex palustris | reverse complement strand
ACCGCCAGGAGTAATTCCTGAGTGCAGAGCCAGGAGTAACCCCTGTGCATTGTCGGGTGTGACCCAAAAAGCAAAAAAAAAAAAAAAACAGCAAGAGACAAAAAATAAAATAAAAACACTTAAAAAATTAACCATGAAGATTCTATACAATCACATTCAAAAAGCTGCCATCTTCTCCTCTGAGCATCACCAGGAGTGAGCCCTGAGTGCAGAGTCAGGAGTGAGCCCCAAGCATTGGCAAGTATGGCCAAAAAACAAAAACAAAAAGAAGCTATTTCCCTTTTAGTTTTTTGAGGGATGGCACAGGGGTCAATACTTGCTGTCCTCAGGGCTTACTCCTGGCTCTGTGCTAGGGATCACTCTAGATGGTGCTCAGGGGAACCATATGGGGTAGCAGGGATTGAATCCAGGTCAGCCACATGCGAGGCAAGTGGTCCCAGGAAGCTATACCTTTTTTAACCTACATATAAAAAATCAAATTTTTGAGGAGATCCAAAGCACAAACATGAACTATGTGCTCAAATCTTTCTCGCCTCAATGCTACGGCTCTCTTATCAATGGAAACGATAAATAATTTCATTGCAAAGATGTCATAAAGAAAACCGTTTCCTTACCCCAAGAGATCAGGTCCCTGTGGTTCTCCGGAACCACATCCCTGTCCAGGGGCCTCTGGGCGGGATTCACACTGGCCTCCTCTTCCCCAGTGAAGTCCACAGTCACGACTTTGAAGTCCGTCCCTTCCTGAAACAGGTCACATGATCCTGCTCAGCTGGGCAATATTACTCCCTTCCAGTGCCCACCGTGATGGGGAAGTGTGACAGATGGAAAAATGAGAAGCCAGACACTGCCCTGAGAGTGTCACTGTCCAAAGGTCTTTAGAGTAGGCATTATAGATGCCTCCTCAGGAAGGTCTTTGGGCTTTAGATGTTGGACCTGCTTTTATATCTCCCCACATCCCCAGAAAAAAAAAGAACACTTGAGAAGAATTGACATAAATGGTCTTCTGGGATTCTACCTCCTCATTCTTTTCCTCATATTTGTTCCACACACTCCTCACTTCTCAAAATCCCTTTCCCATACCTTTACTGGGCCCCGAGAAATGCATCTGCTCCAATGAAATTCTAAAGTATCATCTGTTACCAATTAGTCCTCAGCCCATCCGCCTCCTCAGACTCCCTCCTTTCACATCCTCACAGCCTCATGGGGGCCTGGTCTCCAAGCCCCAGTGGTTGAGGGTCTGCATAGAAATGCATACAATATTTTTTTAATTTATTTTTTTTTGGGGGGGAAGGGGTAGGAGGTTGGCCACACCTGACTATGCTCAGGGCTTACTCCTGGTGGTGCTCAGGGGTCACTCCTAGAGATGCTTGGGGGACTACACTTGGTGCCGGGGATCTGGCCTGGCTCAGCTGCATGCAGGGCAAGTGTGCACCTGACCCCCATGTCCTATCTCTCCAGGCCCCTCGATACATGCCATCTTATCCTCACTTCTTTGGGGCCTTGTCCTACCAGCCCATGGCCCAGCACCTGAACTCCCTCCCCTGAAAACCTCTATCAAGGGCTAATCCTTCAACTCAAGAGTCTGCGTGATCTCAGCTCACATCCCTCAGCGCATTCACCCTGGCCCAGTACCCAGTGATAAGAACAACATCACTTAAGTACTTATGGGGTGTCAGGAGTGCGCCCTGCAGGACGCAAGCAACCCTGTTCACCTTTCACGAAGGCTCCTGGGAGAAAGCACACGCATCAGCCGTTCAGGCAAGGAAGAGCCCACACTACCAGATGTAAGCAGTTGGCTGTGCCCCCAAGTCTGTCCACTACCAAACATGTTCTTAGCAGTTCACAGGTCCCTGCAGCTGCTCCTCGCGAGGGCCCCTGACCCTTTAGACTCACTGCAGGGAATTCCAGCCCTCTGATCACCTGTGCCCAGCTGATCACTCAGAGCACATGGGCCTAGTGTGCAGGCATCACACTAGACTGCCCCCCTCACTCGATGACACCCCTCACTCTGCACATCCTCCATCCTCTGGGCCGTGATCCCCTTGAGATGACTAATCTACGCCATCTACTCTTCTCTTTAACACCTTCCTATCTAATTCAATTAAAAACCTATCATTCATTTATTATTGTTTTTTTTGTTTGTTTGCTTTGTTTTGTGGAGGGGCACACTCAGCAGTGCTTAGGGTTTACTCCTGGTTCTGTATTCAGGGATCACTCCTGGTGGGGTTCAATATGGGGTTCCAGGGATCAAACCCAGGTCAGCTGCATGCAAGGCAAGTGCCCCACTACTACTGCTCAAGCCTAATTGTTCATTTTAATGTATTTAACACACTAACACATTTCAAAATAAATATCTTTTGTCAGTTACCTTGACCTATATATGGGACTTATGCCTGCCAGATTACAAAAGCTAAATGATAACCAATAATCTTTCAGTATCTGTATTGCAAACCATAATGCCCAAAAGGGAGGGAGGAGGAAGGGGAGTGGAGAGAGAGAGAGAGAGAAAGAGAGAGAGAGGCCAAACTGGGGACATTGGTGGATTGGTTGTGGCAAATGTACACTAGTGAAGGGCTGGGCGTTGGAACATTTTGTAACTGTATATCTCACCGTGACTCAATTAAAAATAAATAAATAAATAAAAACTAAATGAATTTGAAAGTCAAATATAATGACATTGGAAATTGACTTTTCACTTTTATGGAAAGTAAGTTACAGAAGGTCAATAGGGAGGGGGAAACACACAAAAGCAGTTGGATGACGTATTACCAGTGGACAATATTAGGGTCAGGGCATTATCAACTTACGGTGCTTTTAGACTTATTGGAAGCCCAATTATGCTTTCTTATTCTCTCATAATTCAAAATTACTTTATTTTGGTTGTTTTTGGGCCACACCTGGTGTGCTCCGGGCTTACTCCCGGCTCTGCACTCAGGGATCACTTCTGGCGCCAGTTGGGGGGACATCTGGGGGTGCGGGGATTGAATCCAAGTCGGGTGCCTGAAAGGCAAACATCTTACCTACTTCTCTGCCTTCCACCCAAATAACTTTTTTCCCCTGGTTTTTGGGTGACACCCAGTGGCGCTCAGGGCTTACTCCTGGCTCTGCACTCAGGGATCACTCCTGGCGGGGATCAGGGGACCATATGGGGTTCCAGGGATGGATTCGGGTTGGCTGCATGCAAGGCAAGCGCCCCCTCCCTGCTGTACTATTGCTCCGGTCCCCTAGATGACTACTTTTAAGACTCTTTTGCACCAGTCATACACCATTTCAATTTCTACCTCAGTTCCCCAAAGGTAACTTTATCTGAGTATTCACAGAAATAAATCCACACCTTCACGTGGCTCCCTTGGACTCTGAGTGACCTTCTCTCTGTGGAGTCAGTCAGCTGCCTCAGAGGAGACAAGGGTTCTCTCTGCCAACTAGTAACTTCTTGTACTTCACTATCACCTTCCTGTCATTTCTTAACCCAAAGTAAAATCACAAGGCACCTCCACCTGAGAACTTCTTGCCTCTGTCATCTCTTCAGCGCTTTCAGGGGACCCGCATTTCCTGAGGAGCTACTCACCTCCATTTCCTCCTTTGCTACTCATCTCCCCCCACCACAGATTGGGGGTTCTGTCTCCTGTCACAATGTGTGTTTCTCAACCCAAGGACGAGGCCATGTCCTACCTGGGGTGGGCCAGCCAGTGGCCCCTCATCTTCTATCTCAACTTTGATGATGGTCTCTGGAGGCAGCTGAGTATCCTAAGGGTGAGAAAAGAGAGAAACCAGGCTGGGAGTTACAGCCCAGAAGACCTGCCTCCACACATCCCTCCACAGGGGAGGCCCAGGCTGGGGGACCAGGTATGGGCACCAGGACATTGTGCAACCTTCAGACACCGGCCCAGCCCCCAGGTAAACGAAGTCGAGGAAGAGATGCTAGGTACTTCCTGCTAGGAGAGACCAGATCCGTTTTAGGATTTCCTGGATCACAGGATTGTCAATACAGTGTGACCAAAGCCATCCCTGGGAAGGGATCCTCAGATGAGCTTCATAATCTGAGGATTATGATCACGTTCATGGCTAGGGCCTGAATGACAGTATAGCAGGGAAGGCGTTTGCTTTGCATGTGACCGACCCAACTTTGATCCCCAGCATCCCACATCGTCTCCCGAGCACTGCCAGGGGTAATTCCTGAGAGCAGAGCAAAGAGTAACCACTGAGCATGGCTGGGTGAGGACACACACCCCTTTTCCCACTGCCAAAGAGAAGAAAAAATGTTGACGGTGTGTAAATGCTATTCCCTTCACTCTTACTACAAATACCCTCTGTGTCAGGCTGTCCTCAGGTGCCGATCTCTGCTTCAGTTTCCGTTTCTGGTCTTCCCACAATCCCTCTGACATGGCCCTTCTCCGGTGGTTCTGCTCCTCCCCAAATAGCTGCCAGAGGGCAGAGGAGCAGAGGGGGCCAGAGCTTTCGTTCCATGTTCCCTCCAGGCTCAGCTGTCAGCACGAGAGTCTGGGGCCACCTCCCATGAGTGAGAGAGTCGGGATGAGGCAGAGGGGGTGGGATCCCTGCCTCCGCGGGTCCCCGAAGCATCACTCACCTGAGCAGAGGCTGGTAGGGGCACTGGGGGCTTCTCGTCCGGCTCCTCCATGTGCTCCTCCATCAGGGCACTCCTGTGGGTCTGAGTGCAGGAGGAGATACCCTGAGAACATCACCCTCAGCAGGCACACACCGAAATCCTCAGCCCTCAGACTGCTCACTGCTCACACTGCCCAAGGAAAGCATGCTTCTGTGGGGTCCTGCCCAATGTCTGTCCCTGTCACGGCCGACTCTGCCCTCCACCCACCTCTTCCCTGAGCCTCACCACCTGTCCCCTGCTTGCCTTGGGTCATACAGCACAGACTGTACCCTGGCTGCTTTTGGGATCCCTCACCAACATGCAACCCATCGAGGACCCCTAATATGCAGCTCCTTCCCCTTTTCTAGATCAGCAGCTCCTCTGAGAACAAGCAGCGGGGCTCAGAAATGAGCTTGGGTGTGTGTGCGTGCTAGAAGAACATAGTACAGCAGGTAGGGGGTTTGCCTTGCATGCAGCTGACCCAGGTTGATCCCAGGCATCCCATCATTCCCTGAGCACTGCCAGAAATAAGCCCTAAGCACGGCCTGATGCCCTAACCCCCTTTGTCCCCCCCCCAAAAAAAAGATTAGTCTGCTTCCAGATCCAGTACCTGTCTCAGTCACTAACCTCACCTGCTCCACACAGCCTCCCACTCACAGGTCCTCCCCCACTTCCTGCTCAAATGGCCAAGTGCTGGCACAGGGAGTCCTGGTTCCTTCACACCCCAGGTCCCTACAGCACACCACCAGTAAGGCCCTGGGCAATAGCTCATTGGCAAAAACACTTGCTCACAAGTGTAAGACCCTGAGTTCGACTCCCCCCAGTGTCTACCACATACTAATGGTAGTGTCAGTATCAACTGAAAAGTGGAGACTTTCCAGCGAACACCATGGGAGAGGCCGGGAGCATTGCAACCACGGTGGGAACCTCCAGTTATTTAACAGTGATGGGAAGGAGAAAGAATAGAGCCAGCCTAGATCCGTCCCTCCTACTCCCAGCCCTCCTAAGTCCTGGATTTTTAGCTCTAGCTCCTTCCTACACCAATCCGGGGGCCTTCATGCCAGAAATGGCACAAGGGACTGGGACCAAGGGCCCTTCCGTGGGAAAAGTTTAATAAGTCCTGGCCTGGAGTGAGCAAATCTTCCAGGAATGGAGCCCCATCATTTCTCCATCTCCGGGGTCCACTTCACTGTGGCTATTCTGTCCATTGGTGGGAAGGGATTTTACACCTCCGACCAGGTGTCCCTATCAAACTCACACGCCATCCGGCTCTGCACCGGCTCATGGGGTCCCGGGACGCTGGGTCAAAGTCCTGCTTCCCTTTGGGTCCTCCCCTCCTGGCACGTGCAAGGAACCAGGGGCCTGGAATGGGCCACAAAGCCGCGCGTCCCACCAGCGGAATCTGCAACCCGGACCCGGACTGTCCACGCCCAAGGCGTCCGCCCTGAGGCGGGCTGCTCCGGGTCCCCTGAAGCAAATGAGCAGGGCCAGCTCCTTGCTTCGTCTATCCATTCAAACTCCTAAAGAAGAGCACAGAGCTGCAGCCCCGCCCATCTGGGAACCGGAATGTGCACCTGCAGATGCCCCATCAGCTCCACCGTCCGCAGGTCCTCCACTCAGCAGGGGGACCCCCGCCTCGGAGAGGGAGACCGGGGTCCTTCGGGACCCCCGCCCCTCACCTACCCACGGCTGTCTTCCTGCAGCCCGGGAATCCTGGGCCCAACGCGCCCAAGCACCCAGGCCATGCACAGCACAATGCCCGGCCCCCGAATCTGGAAGCACCGACTTCGGGGACCGCCCCCCACACCTGCCCACGTCGATCCCAGCTAGCGCCCTCCACGCCCCAAGCAGAGCTGCAGGCCTGCGCATGCGCACCCGGGTGCTCGCGCGGCCACGCCCCCCCCACCGGCCAGTGCGTCCGCGGGGGTCGTCCCCGTCCGGCTCGCGTCCGCGCCCATGTCCAGCACCGCCTCTGCGGCAAGGACCAGCGCGCGGATCCGGGAGGCTACCTCGGCCCTCTGCCGGGGTCGGCATCCACCAGGCCTCCCGAGGGAGCCTCGGAAGGAACCAGGGACACGGCGACGGCAAGTGTCTGCGCGCGCTGGACAATGGCCGTGTGTCTGGCTCAACGGCCGAGCCTCTGGCCCAACCCGGAAGTGCCTCCGGGGGCCACGCGCCGGAACTACAATTCCCAGAAGCCCCTGAAGGGCGGGGCTTAACCGCGCGGGAACGGGGCGCGCCTTAGGACCCTGCGGGTCCGGGAGACTTCGGGTCGAGGGTCCGGGTTCCGAGCGTTTGCGGGGCGCGGGGCGCAGGTGGGGGGTAGGGAGGAGCCGAGCGTCAGAGCTAATGCCAGTGGCTTTGGTGCGTCTGGAGGGCTTGGCTTGGGAAAAACTGTGCCGGGCTGGCTGGTCCGCGGGTGGCTGTGAAAGCGGGTTCCCGAGGGAACCGGCCGGGACTCCCTTTCACGGGTGCCCGCTGCCCGGTTACACGCTTAAAGTGCTTCACAGTCTCCCTGGGAGCCTCAGGCACAGCTGAGATATGGTCGCGACAAACCCGTTTTCTTGCCCAGAGCGCACCCCACTTCACGAAGCTGCAGGGGCACTGTGGTTAATAATCATCGTCAAATCGTCAGAATCCTTTTTTATTGCTTTAAAGCTGGAGTTCAGGACCTGCGAGCTAGTACAGGGGGGCTACAGTGCTTGCTTTGGTGGGGGGTGGTACCTTCACGTCCTTCTTGCTTTGCTGAGACCACGAGTTGTCCCCCACAAGCAGCTCTCCAGCACAACCATGGCCCCAGAGGCACACAAACCAATCTTGGAACTATGCAGCTTTTGGCAGAAATCCCTCCAGCCTGACTGAGTTGGTCAAATATCAGAAATTCAAAATTGTGCAGCAACAATTGTGGCTGTGCAACATCATATGATCTTCATAACCAGAATAAAAAACAAATTATTTCATGATGCCTTTTCAGCAGGTTTGATTGTTGGGGGGGAAATTCCAAATAATAATGGTGCATCTTTTGTCAAAATAATGAATGTAATCAAAGTAGAGAAAGAGTTAAGTGGAAATTATCTGCCTCTGGGGCATGGGGAGGAGTGGAATGGGGGTATATTGGGGTTCTTGGTGGTGGAAAATGTGCACTGGTGAAGGAATGGGTGTTTGACTGAGACTTAAACCTGAAAGCTTTTTAACTGTTCTCATGGCGATTCAATACATAGATTAAAAAATAAATAAAAAATAAATAAAAAACAGATTGTAAATACAAAAAAAAAAGATTTTAAATACCAGAAAAACTCAGGCATATTTAAAAGTATATATACTTAAATATGTGTTTAATTATATTTATAAATCTGTTATATCTATATGTAGGTAGAGAAAAAGATGTATAGATACATGTATTCCCTATCTCCATAATGGCAAGCAAACTGAGAAAAGGATAAAATCAGTAACCACAGGTGCTTGGTTTCTGGTTTTGATATATCATTTTCAAATGAAAGGAAACATGACTTTCTTGTAGAAATGAGTGGTTCCCAGTTTGGATCTGGGAATGTTTAAGATGAATCTGAAACACAGAAGGAAGGAATTAGGGAACTAGAGTCAAATCCAAACAGAATCAGGGATCCAGTTGAAGAGTGTAAGTTTTCACAATACCACAAGATACAAGAATACCACAAGATACAAGAAGATAAAAGGTTGAAAGGTTTGCAATGGTGGGCCTGCGCACAGGTAGGATACAGTGGTGGCATTTGGTGGCTGGGAGCTGCCTCCCCAGGCTTCTCCCAACGATGGACAAAGGATGTGTGATGGGCAGACTCCCTGATGCCATCTGATGTCTCCCTTTACAGCGCAGTCCTAGTCCTTTTTGGCCATAGTCCCAGTCATTGGAATTCTATCATCCTACTCTCCTCACAGACCTCGAAGTCTCCAAAGTCTCAGTTCTCCTCCTTGTCTTCAACATCTTGTCATCGACCTTCTGTCCTCAACGTCTAGTCCTCAGCGTCTGTCTCCCATCTCCATCTCTCTTGTTTTCGTTCATCTCTTGTCCTCCATCTCCCGTCTTACTCCATGGACTTCAGACTCCACTGGTCTTCCTCGTCTCTAGTTTCTGGTCACTGCTGTTGTCTTCCTCTCTGTCATTGTCTTCTCCTCTGCTGTTATCTTCTCTTCTGTCTTCATCTTTGCAGTCATCAGAGTTTCAGTCTCTGTCTCTCTCTGTCTACTGGTCTCCAGTCTGCTGTTGTCTTCTGCCCCCAGCCCCTTACTCCCAAAGAATTATATAACCTGAGCTTTAATAAGGATAAGTTTTGACATCGTTTGATAAACTTTTACTATATTTAACTCTACTAGTTTAGTAATGACTTTTAAATATATATTGTTGATCATTGTTTATATTCTGAACATGATATGGTAATAATTCACCATTTTGAGAACTAGGTAAATATAAGGGAAGATGAACATTTTATCTGCTTTGCATGTATGGAATCAATCACTGGGTAGCCATATGTCTCATAAGTTTCAGCTAATAAATGAAAATGAAAGGCCATAAAATTATCTATATGCTCCTACCAATAGAGCTGGATATTGAACATCTATGATTGCTAGAACTTAAAATTACAAACAAACAGGATCACAGTGAGATAGAATAGCAGGCAAAGAGTTTGTGGCTGACCCAGGTTCAATCCCTGGCACTCTGTATGGTCCCCCCGTATTGCCAGAAGTGATCCCTGAGCACAGGACCAATAGTAAGACTTGGCATAGCTAGATAAGGCTTCAAAACAAAATTAAAAAAACAACCAGTAAAAAACTAGACAGTATGTACCTTGTGATGAAAAAAACTCAGTATTATCTTCTTGGCAAACAAATCAATTCTAAGTTTTTTAAGCCTCTACAGCTTGCTGTCATTATACAGGAAATGCTAAGGAATACACAAAACTTCACCATGCATAGTAATCAGCAAAATCTATACTCTGAAAAGTGTACAATAGGTCAAAATGTCCAGGTTTTAGGCCAGATAGATGGTATAGCAGGTAAAGTACTTGCATGCAAACAACCAGTCACTGTTTGATCCCCAGAACCACAAGTGGTCCCCTGATCACTACTAGGAGTGATCCCTGAACACAGAGCCAGGAGTAAACCCTGAGCACCATTGGATGTGACTCCAAAACAAAACAAACAAAATCCCGTTTAAAAAATTATATTATATAAAAAGAAAAATGATAATGGGCGGAGGGGTAGATCAACACTCATTAAAATTAAAGATTAAAATTTATAAGGTTAATAAAACCTATAGGTTTAGCTTTTATTAACCTTATGAATTTTAAGATGCAATTTATGATAAAACTATGGAGACAGACACAATTATTGTAAAATTCAAGTTGCAGTGGTGTGGGGTGCAGGGTTCAAAGAAGGAAAGATGATCATATGCTTGGGGGGAGATGTCAGTATATTCAACTCTGTTCCACAGCTCTGCCTTTGTTCCAGTACCATGCTGTTTTAATTATAACTGCTTTGCAGTAGAGCTTGAATTTAGGGAGGTTGATTTCTCCCATTTTCTTTTTCCCAAGAATTGCTTTAGCTATTCGTGGGGGCTTATTGTTCCATAT
>JAOXYA010134954.1:0-10212 GCA_028565675.1 Sorex palustris | reverse complement strand
GAAAGAAAGGAAGGAAGGAAGGAAGGAAGGAAGGAAGGAAGGAAGGAAGGAAGGAAGGAAGGAAGGAAGGAAGAAAATTATCTATATTTTAAATGAAAGATTTGGAGGACGAAGAACCCACTACAGTACATCACCCGCCATCACCTCAGCTCTGTGAGAGAGATGTGGCTGGTTGTGCATTTTCTTAGGACTTCACTGGGTCTCTTAAGTTCTGCATTAAGCAGGAGTCAGATTTGGGCGATGAGAAATGGAGAAAACTTTGTTGGCAAAGGCCATGGGGGAAGCCCTTGACGGGGACTCTTGGGCCAGCCAAGTCTTGGCTCAGAGGTCACCACAGAGTGCAGGGTGGGGGGCTCCCAGCCCCCAGACCCACCGCCCTACAGTGGGAGGGGAGAGGTTTCATCCTGCAGTCACATCCAGCTGGCATTTCTCTCAAGGGCTTCCCAACCAGAAAGCTAATAGCGTGCAGAACCTCGCCATTGAAAGACAGTTGGAGTTCAGAGGAGGTTACAGCCGGGGCAGAAAAAGCAAGGCAGTGGGCTATAGAGATAGCACAGAGGATAGGGCGTTTGCCTTGCATGTGGCCAACCCAGGTTCAATTCCCAGCATCCCATAAGCCCCTCCCCACAAACACTGCCAGGTGTAATCCCTGAGTGCAGAGCCAGGAGTAACCCCTGTGCATCACCATGTGTGACCCAAAACAAAAAAGAAAAAAATACCCAAAAAAATAAAATGAAAAGCAAGGCAACCTGGGGTGGGTGTCAAAGGTGTCCTGAGCTGGACCCCCATGTGGGGCTCTGCTGGCTGAGGCCCAGTGGCCCTGGAGCCCCGCCGTGCATGATAGACGTGGGCTAGAAGGAGGAAAGGGAGAGGCGATGGTGCCTCTCATGGGCCACCAGCCCTCCCCTCATCCCACCTCTTCTCTCTGCAGCCTGATGCACGGCACCGCCATCTTCACCTTCTCACCAGAGCAGGAAGAGCAAGAGGAACCCCAGAAGCGGTAGGCCCCCTCCCTGAGGTCTTGCAGAGCTGGATGGTCAGGCCGCATGCCCCGTGCACAAAGGTGCAGGAAGCAGCAGGTTCACAGAGATGCACCCTAAAGTCAAGGGTGCAACGGGAGAGGGCACCCCTCCTGATTCCCCAGGGAGTGCGGTGGGGCAGGTGGGTGGAGAACCAGGCACTTCAGCACCAGCCCCGAGGCTGTTGGGCTCTGGCTCCTTTGGCCACAAAGACTGTTTTGTTTTGTTTTTTTCTTGATTTTGGGGTTCATCCACCCATTGAAGCTTAGGGGTTACTCCTGACGGTTTTCAGGAGACCATATAGGATGCCAGGGGTTGAATATGGCTTGGCTACATGCAAGGCACACACCTTGCCCGCTATTTTATTGCCCCAGTCCTAACCACCGTGACATTTTGGAGGGTGCTTGCCTCCTCCAGAGGGCCTTCCTGGATTGCCCCAGCCCAGCACACACACAGGCTCAGCTGGTTTGCCCTCCCCACTACTGCAATGTCTGAGCCATTCACAGCTCAACCTGAACTAGGCTAAACAACTCTGGTGGCCCTGAAGAGGTGGAGGAGGAGGACATGGGTGCTGCCCTGCTGTCCAGGTTCACTGGACATTTAGTAGCCGCCAGACTAAGGTGGCCGGGGCGTTCTCACCGTGAGGGGCTAAGCGACTGGTTCCCGTCGCACAGCCGGGAGGCAGAGGTGCCTGGTGGGACGAAGGCCTGACAGTCTCTAGCTGGGAGTCGAGAGGACAGGTGGGCTGAGGGTGGACCAGAGCAGAGGGGGTGCTGGCTCGGTCCCACTTTGGGGTGTCTCCTTCCAGGGCTGCTTCTCTCCAGAGTCCACAGATGCCATCTGAGCTGCCTCCCCGTGACCCCAAAATCAGGTACTGTGGCCCCGACAGGCCAGGCTCCCAGCTCACACTGTAAGGGCCACAGCCCAAGTGTCTGGGAGCTGGGGTTTGGCTTCCCACCTCTGACACCCAGCCCAGCGCCCGCTCAGCCCCCAGCAGCTGAGATGGGGCGGGGGATGGGAGAGAGAGGGCGCCCCTTCAGTCCTGGTGTGGTCACTTGGTTCTCTCAGGGCCCACCCCGTCCTTTGCTCTAACTGCTGCCGTCTCCTCCTCCTGCCTGTATCTTCTTCATCATCTTACGTGTCTTTTGGCATTTTTGTGGTTTGTTGGTTTGTTGGTTTTTTTCTTTTTTTTTCTTGGGGGGGCAGGGTCGAGGGGGTTATTAAGGTTGTTTTTAGTTTAGGATCACTCCTGACTCTGCACGTAGGAATCACTCCTGGCGGAGCTTGGGGAAGTCGATGGGGTACCTATGGGCATCGAACACAGGTTGGCCACGTGCAAGATAAATGTCCTCCCCTTGGTTCTCTTGCCCCGGCCCCTCACTGGCCATTTTCTGTTTGTATTTTCCCTCCTTCCCTTTGTGGTTGTGGCTATGGGACTCTCACCCTTGGCCACAGATGCTCACGGAGGGTTGCATTTTTTATGGCGGTGTTTGCAACACCTTGGTTGTGGCATCTTGCTGGGGTCACACACCCTTTGGGCTGGAGGTCACTGCAATTCCAGGGGTGGCAGAGAGCAGAGATTCCAGGACGGCATCTGGTGCATGCAGTTTCCGTGGGCGTGAAACCCGTAACCTCACGTCTGCCAGGATCTCAGGCTGGGCTGCCTAGCCCCTCCCCGCTCGTGACCCCTTTCCACTCGAGGGAGTCTTACGTGACCCCAGGTGTATGGAATATCCAAACCAAACATTATTGGGGGACAGTTTTCCCCCCAATGTGCCCAGATACACAGTGCACTGGATCTGGGAAGATGCAGGGTGAAGGATGACAGGTGCGTGGAGAAACCATTCCGGGAGACAGCTGATGGCCGCTCACTCTATTGTCAAATTCACACATATTTTATAGGGGGTCTTGGCTTAAGAGGATGGTCCAATCACATAGAGTTTGGCATTCCTGACCTATCACCTTCCCAATTCTGCTTTGCCCTGGCCCAATCCCAGCTAGGGCTAGATGCTGCAGTTAGAAATGACTCGCTAAGCGTAGGTGACAATTCTTGGCGGGGTTGGGTGAGACTCAAGACCAGATGGATACCTGGTGCTTGTAAAATGCGCCCAGACACTCCCTTCTGGGTCCCCATGCGGGGACAGGTCTTATCTGCACTGTAGGGACAGATCTCTCTGCTCTGGTGCCTATTGCCATGCTCCACAAAACATTCCCTGGGCTTTTTAAAAACCATGAAACCAAAGTGATTTTTTCCCCAGTCCTCACACTTGGTCAGGCCGTCCCGCAGGGGGAAAGCCCGGCCCCTGTCTCTCCCTACTCTGGTGCTGGCGCTCGGAGTCTGACTGTCCATCTGGGTCTCCTTCTGGGTCTCTGGCTCTGACTCTGACCGAGGGTGAGGTCTTATGCCATGTGGGCTGACCCACCCCCTCCGAGAGCCTCTCTCTGCCTGTCTGGGGAGTGCCGGCCCCTGGCGCCCGAGCAGGCACTGACCTCTGCCCCCCGCCCCAGGTTGGCACACTGTGGCCTGCAGGCTAAGCACCTAGGACAGCTGTGCAAGGCGCTGGGAAGAGGCTGCAGCTGGGGTCACCTGGAGTGAGTGCCGGGGTCCCTGGATGGCTGGGGGTGGGATTCGGGGAGGGGGTTCAGGAGGTTTGAGTCGAGGGTCCAGGGGCTCAACTCTGCAGCTGTTTCCTCACCAGATGGGCAGCCCTGTCAACCCCCTCATGGAGGCTGTCACTGTTCCCACAAATGCTGGGGTCCCCCACACTTGGCGCCCCGGGCCCTGAGGGGGCAGCAGGCCTTGGCCAGGCAGCCCTGGGCTGTGTGCCAGGGAAGCAGAGTGACAGAGTGAGAGGCAGTGGGATGGGGATGGGATGGAGGGTCTCTGCCCACCCCACCCCACCCGCTGCTAACCTGCTCCCCTCCCCCCAGCTTCTCCGGCAACGCTCTGGGGGACGAAGGTGCCGCCCGGCTGGCCCAGCTGCTCCCGGGCCTGGGCCCCCTGAGCTCCCTGGAGTGAGTATCACGGGGCCACGCCCCGACACAGCCTCGTGGGCTTGAGGGGGTTTGTGTGTTTGAGTGTGTATGAGTATGTGGGTTGGGAGGGGAGAGGGAGTATGTTTGTGGGTGTGACTGTGTGTGAGGGTGTGAATGTGCATCTGTATGAGTGTGTGAGAGTATGAGAAAATGGGTGCATAGTGTATGTGTGTGTGAATGTGTTTATGTGTGTGTGAGTGCATGTGTGGGGATGTATGAGTGTGTGAGAGTGTGTGCATATGTGTGTATAAATGTATGAGAGTGGGTGTGAGTGTGCTTATGTGTGTATGTGTATGTGTGCTTGTGTGTATGTGTGTGCATGTGTATATGTATATATGTGTGTATGCTTGTGTGTATGCATGTATGTGTGTGAATGTGGGTGAGTGTGCATGCATGTGTGAATGTAGATGAATGTGTGTATGCATGTATATGTGCATGTGTGAGTATATGTGTGAATGTGTGCACGTGGATCGTGTGTGTGCATGTGTATTGTGTGTGAGTGTGTATGTGTGTGAGTATATTTGTGTGTTGTGTGTGTTGTATGTGTGAGTTTGTGTGAGTGTGTATGCATGTGTGAGTGTGTATATGAGTATGTATGTGTCTGTATGTTGTATGCATGTATGTGTTGTGTATGTATGAGTGTGTGTGCATTTATGCATGTGTGTGAGTGTGGATGTGTGTATGAGTGTGTGTTGTGAGTCTATGTGTGAGTGTGTGCATGGGCATATGCATGTATGTGTATGTGTGAGTGTATATGTATGTGAGTATGTGTTATATGTGTGAGTGTGTATGCGTGTGTGAGTGTGTGTGCATGTGTGTGGATGTGTATATGCATGTATGTGGATGTGTGGGAGTGTGTATGTGTGTGAGTATATGTGTCTGTTGAATGCATGAGTGTGTGTTGTATGTGTGAGTGTGTGTTGTATGTGTGAGTGTGTGTGTGTATGTGTGTAAGCGCATGTCTAAGCTCTCCCCCGGGGCGAACCCAGGTCAAATGCATGCAAGGTGGGAGCCCTACCCACTGTACTCCAGCCCTCATTCCCGCTTTTTGAATAAGAGGCCTCACATTTTCACTTTGCACTGGGCACCCCACCTTTGTCAGGCTGGGAAACTGAGGCATGGCTCTGCCTTTCCCCCAAAGCACAGTGCTCCCCAGACTCATCACAGACAGAGGGGGCTCTCGTCTGTGTCCATCCTGGCCCCATCATGTGTCATGATTCAGGCGAGACCTTGCCTCTCCTGGACTCAGTTTACCCATCTGTACAATGAAGAGCCAGAGCTGGCACTCCCTGCCCATATGGGGACTCCCAGCATGTGGAGGGGGTGTCCTGGAGTCCCAGTGGCGCCCCAGCATCACCCCTGTGTCCTGCCAGTCTCAGCGAGAACAACATGTCACTGGAAGCCGTGCTTGAGTTGACCAAGTGCTTCTCCACTCTGCAGTGGCCTCTCCTCTTAGACATCGGGTGAGTGTGCCCCTGTCCCTGGTACCACAGGTCATTAGCCCACCAGGGTCCCTCATCTGCCGCCTTCACTGTGAGGAAGAACTGGGGCCTGAAATGTCGGGGCTCAGTGGGAAAGGGAGGGGTGTCTGCAGAGACAAGGAACTAACTAACGAACAAATAAAACATCCACAGAGGGGTGGGAGCGAGAGCAGAGCCGAGACGGTGTTTACCAGCATGCAGCCGGCCCAGATTCCTTCCTTGACATCCTAGATGCCCCCCGAACCTGCCAAGAGTGATCCCTGAGCACAGAGCCAGGAGTAATTCCTGAGCACCTCTGGGTGTGGCCCCCTCCAGAAAAATCAAATGAATAAATGAATAGATGTACCCAGGGATACTCACATTTCTCCAGATTCACTCTGGACCATGTCAACACTCCTTAACTCTCTCCATTGGCCTGGGACACTTGGTATGGGTTTGGGTTTGGGGTCATACCCCATCAGCTCAGGACTGGCTCCTGGCCCGTTGCTTAGCAGTTGTTCCTGGAAGCACATGGGGGTCCAGGAAGCCTGGATGGACCTGGGGTTTCTGCGTGCTTTTCATGAGCTCCAGCCCTTTGAGCTAGCTCTCTGCACCCATGTCCTCGGGGACTTAAAGAGAATTTGGATCCTCTGGGAGCCAGGAAGTTCTCAGGGCCCCACCCGACCTGGTCCTAATTGGTGTGTATGGGTGGGTCAGGGGGCTCTGGGACAGATTAAATGGAGAAGGAACAGCACCAGCTGCTCAGCTGGGCATGGACACGCCGTCCTGGGCCAGCCGAGCGTAGCCATCTAACCTGCCCTGCCCAGCAGTTCCGAGGAAGGCTGGGTTCTAGCACACTGAACAGCTTCAGGTCCAGCCCCCCAGACCTGCTATAAACAGGTCCCTGAGTCACTTCTCCCTGCCATTCCCTATAGACCGGGGTGAGGGATGGGGGCAATTCCTACCCCCGCCCCCAGGCTAATTGCACAAGTCAGAGATGGCATCTGGAGCAAGCTTTGTCAGTGCCCTGATAACTGGTTCTGTGGCATCATTCATCACCATGCTGGCTGGTTCAGCTTCATTGATTCACTACCATGCTGCTTGGTTCTGCTTCATTCATTCACGCTGGTGCTGGCTGGTTCAGCTTCATTCATTCACTGCTATGTTTGCTGGTTCTGCTTCATTCATTCACCACCATGCTGGCTGGTTCAGCTGCATTGATTCACCACCATGCTGCTTGGTTCTGCTTCATTCATTCACACTGGTGCTGGCTGGTTCAGCTTCATTCATTCACTGCTGTGTTTGCTGGTTCTGCTTCATTCATTCACTACCATGTGGCTGGTTCAGCTTCATTGATTCACCACCATGCTAGTGGATTCTGTTTCATTCATTCACCGCCATGCTGGCTGGTTCTGCTTCATTCATTCACCACCGTGTTGGCTGTTTTTGTTGTGTTTTTTTTCTTTTTGGGTCACACCTGGCAATGCACAGGGGTTACTCCTGGCTTTGCACTCAGGAGTTACTCCTGATGGTGCTCAGGGGACCATGTGGGATGCTGGGAATCGAACCCGGGTCGGCCGCATGCAAGGCAAACGCCCTACCCACTGTGCTATCTCTTCAGCCCCTGTTTTTTTTTTAATGTAGGAGTATTGCTATTTATTCAGCCATTGATTAGGCTGATTGAATTGGGCATGAACTCCACATCGTGTTGGCCGATTTTGCTGTGATCATTCTCTGCCGTGGTTTTTTGGTTCTGCCATGCTCATTCACTGCCACATTTTCTGATTCTGCTTCATTCATTCATCTTCTGCTTCATTCACTCACTGCCGTGTTGCTGAGGCTGATGCCGGGGTTGGGTGTGCCAAGGGGCGAGTGCTCTGCTCTCTCATTGCCGCCTTCTCTCTGCCCGCAGCCTCGAGAGCCAGCGCGTCATTCTGAGAAGGGACAGAAGAGACAGGTGAGAACGAGGGGTCCTGGGGGGCACGAATCCTGGTTTCCTGCAGAGTCCCCTGCCCCCTCCCCTGGGTCTGTAATGACCCCTGTAGCCCGCAGGTTACCTGCCTGGTAGCTGATCCCACCGCTGGTGGGGTGAGGGGAGAGCAGGGGTCCTGAGGGGAGCTCTAGACCCCAGGGGTGCCGGGAGGCTCCTCAGGTGCCGCCCTTCACCTTCCTAGTGCCACACGGCAGAGTCAGGAGTCACTGACCTGGAAAGCTCTCAACTGGCAACTGTGAATAGCAGTTAGTTCTCAGTGGCCCCTAGGGATGTCCTGGTGGCCTGGGTATGGGGGTGGAGGTAGAAATCTCAGAGGGTGGCCTGGTGACCCCCACAGGGAAGAGTCAGTTCCCCGCCCACGTGTTGGGGGTCAGCGGAGACCTGGGAATAACTGGGTCTGCTTCTGGCTCAGTCTCCATGCCGAGGCACCTTCTGGGTGCTGGAACCCAAAAGAATCAGGGGCCCATGAGTTATGGGGGCCAGAGATGGTGGAGGGGCCACATCCTGCTCCCCCAGCCAGGGTCCCCACAAGCTTCTCACTCCTCCTCCCCACCCCCTGGTGGGACCTGGGACCTGGAGGCTAAGCCTCTAGAGCCCCGTCCAGCCCCGAGTTCGAGTTTACAGACAGATCCTCCAAAGCACACACTGAGCTTAAAGCAAACGGCCTCCTCTTCCCCCAGGAACCCTGCCGAGGCTGCTCAATCTTGGTCAGCGCTCCCAGCCGGCACCCAGGGCGCAATGCTCAGTTCCGGCGTCCCCAGGAGCTTCTGGTACTGTCTCAGTCCTGGCTGCTTGGGGTATCCCCTGGGGGGGGGAGGCACACCTGAAAGAAAGACTAGGGTGGGGTCAGGAACCTACACACCAGGAAGCTGGGGAGAGGGAAGGGGTCGGGGTGCTGGGAGAGGGAAGAGAACCAGGAGAGGGGGCAGGAGCCCCGAGAGGAGCCCAGCAGTGCTCTGGGACCCTGGCACCCTGTGGGTCCCCTTGAGGGCTTTGGCCATAGCAGGGTGTCCTGGGGGATGAGAGGGTCTTGGGGGTGGGTGGGAGGGTCCTTCCCGCATGCAGAGGCCCCAGGAACGAGTGTGCTGTGTTGTGGGGGCAGGCGAGGGCCAGGGCAAGGCAGGGCAGATCCGTCCCCATCGGCCTATGGGGCACTGGGGGTCAGGGGCGCTTTCCACAGAGGAGGGGGCGTCAGCCTGCTCTGCAGGGAAGACAGTGGGGGCAGAGTGGAGTGGGCAGGTGAGGGCAAAGGCCTGCAGGGAAGGGCTGGAGGCTTCTGGGGCGGGTGGGGCTCAGCTGGTGAACTGGAGGGGCTGGCGGGGGCTTTGAGGGGGGCTCTCTGACCACCTGCCTGCCCACAGCCTTGAGGAGTGCCGCCTGGAGCCCCCCAACCTGCGCCTTCTGTGTGAAGCGCTGGAGCCATGCCCAGGGCCTTTGGAGGTCAGGTAGGAAGGAGGGGCTGCCTGCACATCTGCCCAGCACCCCGGAAGGGGCAACGGTTACCTCTTCCTGGCCCACCCTGCAGCCCCCAGCCCCGCCGTCCTATGGGGAATCCCCAGACCTTGAGTCGAAGGTCCTGGTGTCCCAGCTCAGGTACTTCCCCACTCCTGCCTAGGGGCCTCACCTTCCCGTCCCTGTGCCTTGGGGTCCCAGAGCCCCAGCCCGGCTCCCCATCTTGTCCTGCCGTATTGGCTGGGAGCCCACTACAAAAGAGCCCTCCTGGGGACCCTCACTCCACCCAGAGCAGCTGACCCACCAGCAGGGGCTGCCCTGAACAGCGGGGGCTGGCGGTCTCGGACAGAAGGGCCAGATCTCAGCTTTGTCCCTGCAGTGTCTGCGCCAGGCCCAGCCCCTTGTCCTTCTGCTGCCGTGGCGGTCATCACAGTACCACAGTCCCTTCGGAGAAATAGCTCAGTACAGAGGCACATACATGCTTCACGTGTGGGAAGCCAGGGCTTGGAGGGTTGGGTTGGTTTTGTTTGGGGGGTCACAGCCAGCTGTGCTCAGGGCCAACTCCTGGCTCTGCACTCAGGGGTCACTCCCGGCGGGGACTCAGGGGGCCCTATGGGATGCCAGGAATGGGACCCGGGTCGGCTGCGTGTGAGGAAAACCCCCTCCCCACTGTGCTTTGGCTCCTTCTCATCCTTCTCGTGACTGTGTTGGTGTTTGATAGAGAACAGACAGGTCTAGTCTAACGGGGGCTATGGGTCTGAGGGGTGAAGACCTCCTCGTCCTACCTCAGAGGCACACTGACCGTAGGCCCATGGCTGGGTCCCGGGGTCTGTTTTCTCCCCTGTAAAGCCCCACAAAGGAAGGGGCTCCCCAGAGCTCAGGAGGCCGCACCACTGAGTGTCCACCTCCAGGCCAGTGATTGGATTTGAGGTCCCAGGGACACTGGCAGCTTGAGCCCTGCAGTGCTGGGCTTACCCACAACACCCCAGCGGTGCTCAGGGGCCTTGTGGTGCCATGTGCAAGGCAAGTGCCTTAACCCCGTCCTATCACTTAAATCTCCATAAAATTACTTTTTTTAAAAAAATTATTTATTGAATCACCGTGAGAACAGTTACAAAGCTTTCAGGTTTAAGCCTCAGTCATACAATGGTCAAACACCCTTCCCTTCACCAGTGCATATTTTCCACCACCAAGAACCCCAATATACCCCCATCCCACCCCTCCCCATGCCTGTGAGGCAGATGATTTCCAC
>JAOXYA010134924.1:0-10213 GCA_028565675.1 Sorex palustris | reverse complement strand
GCAGAGGTATGTGTTCTATACATTTATATTGATTCTATACATTTATAAGGAATTATATTAATTCCTTCCTTTGGACTTTTGATTCCTTACTCATCTTTTTATCAGTACAAAACAAGAGTGAGTTGATATTTTCATTGCTGTTATACTGCCATTGAAGTAGCTCCATAGATATAATACCACTTTCCTTGTAAACTTTGGTGCTCCTTCACTTCATCTACGTTGAGTCCTCTTGAGCGATAGAAACCCTAATCAGTATGCGGTGTCTGTGCTTCTCTCACTTTCTTCAGCTTGACTAATGATATTTGGTTCATACAAAGTACTGCCGTCCTTTCTTATGTTAGCCTGCCATTAGCGTTTACATTTCTTTTCCAACCTTTCCCAATTAGCCTGTGTTCATTGTGAGTTCGAGTGTGTTTCTTATAAACATGAAAAGATAGGATTTTTGTTTCCTGATCCATCCAATCATTTTATTTCTTTTGATTAGAGGGTTAGATCTATTAAATTCGAACAAATTATTGGTATGAAAGAAATGTTTGCCATCTCTATAGAAAAACCTGTCTTCTGTTTTCCATTTAATATTTATATCTAGAACACTATTCAATATCCTTTGAGGATCTGGTGTAGAGGCTAAATACCCTCAACTATTGCTTGAGAAAGTTTTTATAACTGAATACAATCTAAATCAGGCTTCATATGAATTCCTAATGACATCTTTCAGGATAGAACTTATTTACACTGAATATTTTGAACATAGCATTCATTTCTCTTCTTGCTTATAGACTTTAAATATTTGAGAAATCTGATTGCCTGGTATGCTGTATTAGGGTTGCTTTTCCCTTGACAGTTTTAAAGTGTTTATGTCTCTCTTTTGTTTGTAATTTTGATTACAACATGCCCTTTGGAAGATTGTTTTGTTTAATACTCTTTGAGGCTTCTGAATCAAAGCACATAGTTTCCTCCTCAGAGTGGGTATGTTCTCAGATAAGAATTTCTTCACAACTGTTGTTTCCCTTTTTTCTGAATTCCTATGATCCAGAAGTTGTTCATCTTAATATTATTAAATATATACATTAAGTTCTCTTCATTGATAAATTTTATTATAACATATGATGTTATGTACCTTTTCTTTGATATCGTTGATTTTAGGTCAGCATCCTCCAATTCTACTACTGAGTCCTTCCACCATATTTTTACGCTTCTTCATTTCTGTTTTAATTAGTTTTGTTTCACCAACAACCTTTCTTTCAGTTTATTAGCTGTCTTATTATTTATCATCTCAGTAAATATTGAGAATATTATTTTTCACAAAGCATTCTCAGACAGTTCAGACAACTCTGATGTAATAGTGGACTTTCTGGAGTCTCTTCCCATGCAGCCTTGCAGTTAGGCTCATTCTTTTTTTTAATTCCTGCTACTATATATGGGAGCTAAAAGTGAAATTTGACTACTTGTTGTTCCAAGCAGCAATTCCTGTTCATAATATTAGACAGACGACTATGTGTCTACTGATTTTTGCAGCCAGAGATTCCTTGAATCAATTTGTTAAAATGTTTTCCAATTCAAATTGTTAGTGTGGCCCTGATGTGTGAACCTGGATTAAAGAAGTTGACTTAGAATTACAAGTGCACTCTAAGTGACTCATCCATACACCATGACCAAGTGAAATTCATCCTGAGGATGCAAGGAAGGTTTAACATTCTCAGTCAATCAACATAATTCATTATATCAATAAAAGACAAGATAAAAATTATGTGATCATATTAATAGATGAAGAGAAAGCATTTGACAGATTCTGCACCTGTTCATGATGAAAACTCTCAAGCAAATGGGAGTTTAGGAACTTTTTATAATATAATCAAAGATGTCTATCACAAGCCCATGGCAGACATTATTCTCAATGAGGAAAAACTAAAAGCCTCCCCCCTTAGATCAGGCACAAGACAAGGTTGCCCAGTCTCGCCACTTCTATTCTACATAGAATTGGAAATAATTTCCACAGCAGTTAGGAGGGAAAAGAATATGTTAAGGACATTCAGATAGGAAAGAAAGGAGTAAAGCTATCCCTATTTTCAGATGACATGATACTATACTTAGAGAACCCTAAGGCTTCTACCAAAATCTCCTAGAAACTATAGATCTATATAGTAAAGTGGCAGGTAACAAAACCAATACACTAAACTCCATGGCTTTCCTATATGCAAATAATGAAAGGGAAGAAAGATATTTAAAAAAATCCTGTTCACAATCTTGCCTCAAAAATTCAAGTACCTCAGGATCAGCTTAATTTAGGAGGTGAAGGACCCAAACAAGGAATTCTACAAAACACTACTTTATGAAATAAAAGAGGGCATGAGGAAATGGAGATGTATCCCTTGCTTATGGATCGGAAGGATTTACATTGTCAAAAATGGCAATACACCTACAAGCGTTATACAGATTTAATGCAGTGCCTATATGGATACCTCCAATATAGTTCAAATAAATAGATAAAACACTCCTGAAATTCGTATGGAACAATAACTAAAGCACCAGTTGGGAAAAAGAAGAGTGGAGGCATCACCTCCCCTGATTCAAACTGTACTACAAAGCAGCAGGTATTAAAAATGTATGGCATTGAAGCAGAGGCAGACCAATGAAACAGTTTGAATATTCTGACACACACCCTCAATATATGGTCACTCAATCTTTGATAAAGGAGCATGAACTATAAAGTGGAGCAAAGAAACCCTCTTAACAAGTGAGGCTGGGAAAACTAGACATGCATGATGAAAAAAAATGGATTCAGACCGTTATTTAATGCCAGGCACAAAAGTCAAATCAAAATGGATTAAAGGTCCCAGTATCAGAACATAATTCATAAGGCAATGGAAAAAATATAGACAAAACTCTCCATGACATTGAAGCTAAAGGTGAGATGAGATGCCACTAAGCAAGCAAGTGAAAGCAAAGATAAACAAATGGAACTACATTAAATTAAAGATCCTACATCTCAACAGAGACAGTGACCAAGACACAAAAATATCCTATGAAATGGGAACGTGTATTCACCCAATGCTCTTCTGATAAGGGCTAATATCAAAGATATACAAAGCACTGGTAAAACTTTACAAGAAAAAAACATCCATCCCCATCTAAAACTGGGGTGAAGAAATGAACATTAACTTTTTCCAAGAAGAAATTCAAATGGCCGAAAGGCTGATAAAAATGCTCTTATTACTAATAATCTGGGAGAGACAAATCAAAACAACAATGAGATATCATCTCTCACCACAGAGACTGACACACATCCAAAAGAACAAGAACAATCAATGCTTGTGTAGACATGGGGAGAAAAGATCTCTTTTTTTATGTTTTTGGTGGGAATACCAACTGGTCCAGTCTTTTTGGGAACAATACGGACATTTTTCAAAAAACTAGAAATTGATCTCCCTTTTGCAAAATGACCCAGCAGTACCACTTCTGGGAATATACCCTGTGGGCCTAAAAGGACAGCTAAACACCATCTGCACTCCTTTGTTCATTGCAGTGATATTCACAATAGCCACAATCAGGGAACACCCAAATGCCTGAGAACAGATGAATGGTACATCTACATGATGGAATACTAAGTGGTTAGGAAAAATGAATTCATGAAATTTGCTTATAAATGGTGGACATGGAGAGTATCATCCTGAGTGAAATGAGTCAGAAGAAGAGGGACAGACATAGACTAACTGCATTAATTTATGGTATATAGAAATATATATATTAGAAGACTAATACCCAATACCAGAGAAAACAAGGGTTAGGAGGACTAGTCAATGGTTGGGATATACCACATGTGTGTGTGTGTGTGTGAGTGTGTGTTTCAGTAGGGGAGAGGTGCGGGATAGAGGTAGGTAAGATAGAGAAGAGTCCAGTATTACAATATAGTTGGAAATGATCATGCTGGAAAAGAACTGAGTATTAAAAGTAGGTAAAGGATACCTTTTCAGTATCTGTATTAAAAGTTCAAATTTTAACTGCCTTGGTTAACTGACATGGGTATTTTCTATCCTTAAACTCCAAAGATGTCTACCAGTGGTCTAATGTCAAAATAAATATCAATTTCGTTTGACCTTTGGAATAGTCCTTTATATCTTAAAAGTAAAAATTACTTCTCTCCAATTTTTCTTTAAGTTATCTGACTCTCTTTCAATAAGCTTCCAGCTTTGTGTGTTGATCGCTTCTGTCTTAGCTCACTTTGGAAGATTTTGCTCTTTCTCTACCCTGTCATTTTGTTCTAATATTAATTTCCTCCAAAATGAAATCTCCTTTACTTGATAGAGTTTAGACATTCCTTGAAGCTTGTTTTGAATCTTTTGACTTTCCCCTTCAAGCTTTATGTTTTCTGTGTGCAACGATGCCTGTTCCTTCTGGAGATTTTCAACATGCAGTTGAAGTTATTCATTTCTTTCCTCAAATTCAGATAGTGATCATTCAGTTGGGTTCTTCCACTCTTGAGACTTTGTAGTTTCATATTTAACTTAGTTGCATAAAGCAGTTTCTTCAAAGTTCCTTATGGTTGGCTGTCACTTCCTGATTCACTCTTCATTTCCACTTCCAGTGGATCTCCATCCCTTATATCATCTCCAAACAGAGCAGACAATATTGTCTTTTGCTACTGTCAAGTCAGAGAATTGATCTGATTATCTTGTATATTTGCTTCTATGTTTGTTACCCAAACTTTCTGCATGAGCCTTATTTATTGTGTGAATTATAATGTGTCTCTAATAAGAACAAAAATATAAGATTTTACTTCCTGATTCATCCAGTCACTGACTCCTTTTGGTTGAAGGGTTAGGTAACTTAGCATTTAAGGAAACTGTTAATAGAAACAAATTTATTGCCACCGTCATATAATAATTTGTGCAATTTTTCCATGTGACATTATTTTATAGAGGAAACAATTTAGTATTCCTGTATATCTGGCTTATGTTCATAAATAACCTCAGCTGATGTTTGGAGATATTTTAATCATTCCTTCAGTTCTAAGTCAGACTTTATACCATACTATATATTAGATCCTGAAATGTGTGGGGTATTTTCATACAATATAACCAAGGCAGCATTCTATTCATTCTCTTCTTGATGACAAGTGTTGCTTTTAAAATTTTTTATTATGACATGTTATGCAAAATTGTTTACAGTGAGTTGTTTCAGATATACAATGTTACAAAACTAAATGCACCGTCAATGTTCCCTTCCCTCCACTGGTGATCCCAGGTCCCCTCTGACTCCCCAGCCTGCCATGATGGTAAGCCTATAGCAAATTTATTTCATATTACTGACTCCAACAAAACTGAAATGGCAAATAAAATTATCAAAAGCATTATCAATAAAAGGCAATTTGTGATGCATGATTTCTATGTTTTGAACTTCTCTTAAACATGACAACCATAAGTGCCATTAGTGGGTATATTTGAGAATATTTCTCTTACCAGTTTAAGATGTCTATCCCTTTTATTTTTGCCATTTTGACTTTGAAATGTCTTTGAGTATTTTTTTGCAGTCTCTGAATCATTGCATATATTTCCATCCTCAGAGTGGGAAAGTTTTCATCTATTATTTTCCTTTTCAACAGCTGTCCTTACTCTTTCTTTCTCTAAGTTCTCCTAATTCAGAAATTGTTCCTCTTCATTTTGTTAAATCCATGTCTTAAGTTCCCTTTATTTAAAAAAATTCTCATTTCATTGCCTCTTTTTGGTTTTGATGTACTCACTTTGGCTTTGAGATCACTCATTTAATTTGAGTTTCTTCAAATTCTGCTACAGAAATCGGCCTCTGAATTTTGAAACTCCTTCATTTGTTTTGTTTATTCATTTTTATGTAGGAGTACTGCTATTCATTCAGCCGCTGATTAGCTGATTGAATTGTGCATGAACTCAACCTTACTTTTATTTTTTTATTTTTTATAATTTTATTTATTGGATCACCGTGAGAGCAGTTACAAACCTTTCGGGTCTAAGTCTCCTTCTTACAGTGAAACACCTGTACCTTAACCAGTGCCCATTCTCCACCCCCAACAACCCCAGTATACTCCCATTCCACATCCTCCCCCTATCTGTGGGGCAGATAATTTCCACATTATTCTTTCTCTACTTTGATCACATTCAATATTTTGACACCAGACACACCATTATTATTTGAGATTTTACCCCAACACTCATATCTGCTGAAAAGGTAACAGTAGACAATTTGTTTTCTATTGATGGTTATGAAAAACATATGATGTTGCATGGCTGCAGTTGTGGCCATGCGATTTTGAAATTCCAAAATTTTAACACTTAAATCTGGAGGGATTTCTGCCCAAACCTGCTGGATTCCGAGATTTGCTCCTGAGTCTCTGGGATCATGGCCGTTAAGCAGCTTGAACAGGAGCCAGAAAGGCCGTTCGTGGGAGATGACTTGGGGTCTTGTTGGGATGGGGAGGACAGGACCAGCTCCCTCCCGCATCCTGTGAGGCCCAAAATGTCTCGTCACTATGGGCCCAAACCGTTGGACAGTCAGGTTTGTGTCCTTCATTAGTTTTGGTTTTAACCAGCCTTTCTACAAGTTTATTATAGGATAACTCTGCAATTATTTCCTCATTTCAATAAGCACATAGGAGGACTATTGTTCTAAAGTATTTTTCAGGCACTTCAGATATTTCTGTTATTGCTGAGCATTTTCTGGGTTTCTCTCTCACTGCACTATTATAGTTCAACTCATTGAAAAGAAATGCTCTCTACGCACTAAAGGCAAAGTTTGAATTCTAGTTGTTCTAAGCAGAAACAAGATGCTCCTGTTTACAATATCAAACTGACACCAGTGCTTGCTTACTGATTTCTGTAGTCATACATGTCTTAAAAGAGTTAATTATTTAAGCATTTTAAAGATCAGGTTATAACTTGTGACCGCAATGTGTGTGAAATTGGATGACAATAGGTGATTTATGATCATTAGTGTATTCAAAGTACTATAGCACCAAGGTCTGCCTTGCCTAGACTCGGGCAAAGTGCTCACATTTGCTGAAGCCTAGGAGCTGACAGTGAATCTAATTGATTTGATCAGTAACTAGTGATAATGTTCACCTGAACCCAGGAATACCTGTTCAGCAAGCTGATCTTGTAGGTCTACTAGGGGATTTTAGCACTTGCTAGTGTAAGCACGTGGATGCTGCTCCAACCAAGACTGAGGGATAAGAGTCCACTCTTGGGTGTCTACTTCCAGCTGAAGCATCTGGGGTTACTGACCCTATATGTGGCCATGAGCATGATTGTTCCCAGTTGTAGCTTAAGGGCGACCACATGCTGCTGAGGCCGGGTGCTGTCAGTCGCAAGGTCTTTCTCATGCTGTGGGTGCAGGCACAAGGTTGAGTCTCTGTGGAATCTGTGCTCACAGAACACAACGTGTCCTCCACCTTAGATCAGATGTTCACTCTGTGAAAATGACATTAGGGAAGCTTCCTGTAGTTTTCATCCATCTGCGGCTATAAACTTGTCCGTTTATGCTGTCTCCGCTAACCTGTCTGGGGCGGTGTTGTGATCTGTCAGCGCAGAATTGAGGTTGTAGCCTTGTTAGGCAGGGCTCTCCTCAGATTTGGCTCCTTCCAGGAAAGGGCAGATGAGTCTTCCCCTTTGTTGGACTTAACAAGACCAAACACTTTTGGGGTTTAGTAAATTCAGGTATAAAGCTGAATTTCTGTAAAACCCTTTGTGCTCAGCAGAGCAGTGAGTATTGGGTAGGATGGTGTCACATCTGTGGACCTTCTCAGGCATCAAGAGTATTGAGGTGAATAGTTGTAACCTGGTGAGTAGAGCCAAGACTGCAACTCTTTTTTTGGCAGATATCACCTCAGAAATGATTCCTCCAACCTCGCCAAGTATAGGACTTCACACAGTTGAGTTTAATTGGAGTGAAATTCATGTTCTTTCATGTGTGTGTGTGTGTGTGTGTGTGTGTGTGTATGTGTGTGTGTTTGTGTGTGTATGTTTTGAGTTGTTGGATTTTGGGTTTCACCCATCTGTGCTCAGATTTTATTTCTGGCTCTGTGAACATGGAACCATACCCAGTGCCATGGATTATCTGGAATTCTAGAATCTACTGCATGCATGAAGTACCCGTGTACTGCCTCTCTGGACCCATGTCTTTATTTGGGGGGGGGGTCACACCTGGCGATGCACAGGGGTGACCTCTGGCTCATGCACTCAGGAACTATGCCTGCCGGTGCTCAGGGAACAGTATGGGATGCTGAGAATCTGAACTGTGTCCGTTACAGGTAAGCCAAACTCCCTACCTGCTATGCTAGTGCTCCAGCCCCCATGTCTATTTTTAACTCAGTCAGAATGGTGAGTAAGTATATTCCATCTGTATGATACTAAAGGGCTGGAGCGATAGCACAGCGGTAGGGCGTTTGCCTTGCATGCAGACAATATGGCCAACCCGAGTTCGATTCTTCCGCTCTTCTCAGAGAGCCCGGGAAGCTACTGAGAGTATCTCACCCGCATGGAAGAGCCTGGCAAGCTACCCGTGCCGTATTCGATATGCCAAATACAGTAACAAATGTCTCAATGGAGACTCTACTGGGCCCGCTCGAGCAATCGATGAACAATGGGAGGACCGTGACAGTGACCTATGATACTAAAGTCTGTTAAATATGTATTTTCAGTTTTATTGGGCCACAATGGTGGTACACAGGCATTGCTCCTAGATCTGTGCTGAGGAATCACTCCTAGCGAGGTTCCGGAAACCAAAAGCTCTGCCAAATTGATCTTATTATGAGCCCTTGCAAGGAACCCCCCTCTGTGGTTTACTATATCTTCATCCAAATTCTGTAAGGTCTTTCCCTTCAGAACCCATATAACTTAGCTTTAAATGTATTTTAAAAGTTACTTTCATCTTTTATTCTATGTCTCTCACCATCTCCAACCCAGGGGAAACATTAATAGCCTTCCACTTGTTAGAATTTCCCTGAAATGATGGATGGCTGTGTTCTCCTAAAGAGTTTTACTGCTAAGTCCCTGTCATGATGCTGTGCTTAGTTCTTGTTTTAAGAATTCTTTGCCTTAAGGAGTGGTTTTGATTTGGGGGCCATATCCAACAATGCTCAAGTCTACTCCTGGCTCTGGCTCTGGCTCTCTGCTTGGGAATCACTATGAGGATCTATGCAGTGCCAGAGATCAAACCCGGGTAGGCTGCAAGAAGAGCACGCATCTTGCCTGCTGTACTATCTCTCTGGCACATTAAAAATTTCTTTGTCTGAACAAAGTGATGCTCCATGAATATTTATAGAATGATTGTTAGTCATTTCAGAACCATCCACCTCAGGAGCTTGTTCTCTATATTGTATCCTAGGAGATTTGTGGCATTAGATATATATTTGTTTTATTCTGAGAACAAAATACCCAGTAATGCTCAGCTTGGTAGTACAGATCTGATGGTATTAGTGCTCAGACCAGGAAATGCTAGTCTATTTCTATATTCCCCCACGACAATCTGGTGTTTCTGCCAGGGCTGTGTCTGGCAGTGTTCAGAAGGACATGCAGTGCCTGAGTCAAACTCTGGGCCTCTTGGATGCCAATCAGACAATCCATCTCTTTGAGTTATTAATCAGGCCATGCTTATATCTTGTGTCTGTTTCGAGTTAATTTTGTGAGTGGTATAGAAGTTGGGCTGGAATAACAGATGACTGGTTAAAGAAACTTCGGTACATTTACACAATGGAGTACTATGTAGCTGTTTGAAAAGATGAAGTCATGAAATTTACATACAAGTGGTTCTACATGGCAAGTATCGTGTTAAGCGAAATGAGTCAGAAAGAGTGGGATATACACAGAAAGATTGCATTCATCTGGGAACATAAAGCAACAAAATGGGAGACTAACGCCCAGGAGTGGCCGAGATTAGTACCAGGAATTTTGTTCTCTGATTTGGAGGCCAGCCACAAGTGTAAGGGGAAAAGGAAGCTCAGACAGAGAAGAGAGCAGCAAATAAAGGATGTTGGGAGGATCCTCCCAGGGTGGGAGAAGCATACTGAAAGTAGATTATAGACCAAGCATGATTGCCACTCAATGCCTCTCTTGCAAACCACAGGACCGAAAAGGAGAGAGAGCGAACAAAGGGGAATGCCCTGCCACAGAGACAGCCTAGTCTCAGTCGGAGCCAGAGCTTGGCTCTCTGGAAGATGCCTGGGATCCCCCCCACCCAGCACCCG